>JAMKPZ010003042.1:0-34976 GCA_024699675.1 Amphibolis antarctica
TCCTTATGTCCCTCTTTATAACAAACAAAATTACGTGCTATTAATTCTCCACTAGCTTTTGATTTTCTGAACCAACTTTTTCTAATAGCAAAACCTTTCTTCATTGCATATGCATTACAAAAATTATATGCATCATCCTCCGAAGAAAATTTCATAGTATGGCGTGGACTTGCACTTCCTTCTCCTTCTCCATTAGGATGGCTAGCCGACCCTTCCATTCTAATATTGAACTCTAACTCATCAAGCCCTTGTATTTTAGAATAGTCCTGTTCGAGCCATTATACTTGCTGTTTATCATACAATAGCTTTTGACAATTTGAGAATAGTTGATTTTTTAATTAAAAGTGTGACAATAAAGGAGTGGGACTTTGAAATTATCAATCACTCTGTAAAGTTAACATTGTAACATTTAATTAAAGTTATCAACCACTAATTATCAACCACTCTGTAAAGGTGTACATATTACGACTTTTAAATTACAAACAGACTAAGATAATTAACTTTAAATTTCAAAGTACGTTGATAACTTTACAGAGTAGTTGATAATAATCTTAGTCTGTTGCTAATTAACTTTACAGAGTGGTTGATAATGATGGGTAACATTTCAGATTAAACATATTTTACTTTGTACTTAATGTAATTAATAGTTTGTTGGTCTAACTAACTTTTTTCCTAATAAATGTTGCAAACATTTTTCCCCCAATAAATGTCCATTCATGTTAAATGAAAGTATAATCAATGCATTTAATAAATCAACTTTTAAAAACATGAAAGCACACATGTAACTCGTCGGTAAATCCAACGCTAACTGACGTCCTTTCATGTTCTATTCGATAACTTTAAAAAGATCGAGGGGAAGACGAGATGACTTCCGGGGCGACGATGAATCGCAGGTGACGATGATTGGGGAAAAAGAATCGCAAATCCCAAATCTCGCAGGTGACTTTTTGTGATTTTTTTTGTGTTAAAATAAATGGACTGCTTTTATATCGATGTCATCGGCAGGAGTTTTTTTTTTTAGATGGAGAGTTTTTTTTTCGGACACTCTCTCTCTTGATCAAACCATTGTTAATCTTTGATCCAACGGGTGCTTATAGAATCGACTTTTGTAGGTACCTACAAAACCATTTTCCCCTTTATAAAAATAACTAGGAGGATTGTTTCTATTAAAAATGGAGTTATTTACACAATTTTTGTTTTGCCAATTATGCTTAGGGACATATTGTTTAGATACATAATGTTTCCTATTAGGTGTAGTATACATTTTTGCTAGAGGAAACATTTTAAAATTCTGTGAAGACATTTTTATCATGAACAGTAGATTGTTTCACAAAATTTTGCTTGACAAAATTAACATTTGCTTGAGAATTAAATCCTATACCCAAAGGCCTTTTTCCTCGAATTTGGGTTGTCTCAAAATGATTTAAAACCTCTTGACCTTTAACCCATTTTCTAAGATTTTCTTTAGATTCATTCAATTTTGTAGTTAAACTAGCATTTTCAAATTTTAAATCAGAAATTTCTTTTTCAAACAGATTTAAATTCAAAAACTAATTTAACTTTAGACTTGTATTTCTCTACATCTGAATTTAACTCAACAATAGATAAAGTCAGATCTTCAATTTCATTTTGTAACTTATTTTTACCTACTTCAATTCCAGTTATTGTAATTTTATCCTTATGATACCTAAACTTCAATTTCTGATACTTAGCAGCTAATCTATTATATTCATGCAACAATTTAGATTCATCATCGTATTAGAAGATTCATTATTTAAATCAGATTCAAAGCTTACCTCTGATGTTTGTTGCCATAAAAGCTACATTTGCAAGATTTTCAAAATCTTCTTTAGCATCAGAACTTGAAGTAGAGCTGGAACTTGAACTTGAACTTGAGCTCTCACTTTTAGAAGATGAGGAATCATCCAAGGTGGCCTGCAAAGCTTTGTTCTTCTTGAAGCTTTTCTTGCTTTTCTTTCCCTTGGATTTCTTTTTGTCCTTGGACTTCTTCTTATCCTTGTCAGCCTCCTTCTCCTGCTGGGTTCTGAGAGGGCAGTTGTATCTAAAGTGTCCTTGCTTGTTGCACTTGTAGCAGGTAGGAGCCTCAGATTTTTGTTTACTTTTCTTGGAGCTATTTGACTCCTTAGAGTTTTTCCTCTTTCTCCAAGCCTTCTTAAACTTCTTGGTCAACAAGACTACATCTTCATCTAAGTCACAATTAGATTCAGAATCTAAACTTGCATGAAATGCAATATCCTTCTGCTTGTGACTTTTAATTTTTCCATCTTGTTGATCAGCTTTGAGTTGAACTTCATATGCAAATAAATTTCCAATCAACTCATCCAAAGTATATGTTGTTAGATCTTTGGCTTCTTCAATGGTTGTTGCCTTCCACTTCCAATCAGAAGTCAAAGATCTTAGAATTTTTCTAACCAACTCTTCTTCAAAACTTTTTCCCTTCCTAGGGCTCTCAAAGAATTCACTATTGTCAAAAATCTAGAAAACATCTTAGAAATAGATTCGTTATCATGCATTTTAAACAACTTATATTGATGCACCAACAAATTAATTTTTGTCTCCTTCACTTGATATGTACCTTTGTTGGAGACTTCAAGTGCATGCCAAATGTTATATGCAATATTATATGCAGAAACTTTATTAAATTGGTAATATGACAATGCACAAAACAAGATATTCATACCTTTAACATTCACGAAGCCTCTTTTCTTGATCAGTCCAATTAACATATGGCTTGTCCAAAATTGGTATTTTCTCAACAAAAAATTCTATAAATCAAAATCTATAGACTGAATGAAAACAATCATTCTTTGTTTCCAATAAGGGTAGTGTGTGACATCAAAAAGTGGTGGCCTGTGAAAGTTATGGCTCTGATATTAGATTGTAGGATCATGACTACTTAAGAGGGGGGTGAATTAAGTAGACTACCCATTTTTTTATTGAATAAAAGATTTGAATTAAATTGTATAGTAAATTTGGAAAATTGAACAAAAAATGACAGATTTTATAATGGTTCCCCAAACCTTCGGTACTCCAATCCTTAAGTCTCACTCAAGAGTTCACTACCCCTAGGAGTTTATGGTTCACTCCAAAACTTGATGTCCACAACTTTGCTCTCACAGAATAGCAACTTTCACAGAGCACCGACTTTATAAAGTTAGCCTCCAACTTGACGAACCCTCATCAAGTTAATTCCAAACATTGCAAAACCTTGTCATGTTCTCTCTAGAACACCTTTGTATAAGTTTCTTAGTAAATAGTTAAAACCAAGAGAAAAACACCAACTACTAAGCTCCAAAGAGATTCAAACCAATTTTTCTCCAAATTTGATGTGACACCTTGTTTTGATCTTCAGACGCTCTTCGGTCGCTAGATGAACTTCACACTTAAAGCTAATAACTCTCTAATACAATGATGTGAAATTACATAACATTTCACTCAATACAAAGGGGTATTTATACTTAAAATCTAGTGACCTATTCTTCATACACGATCTCCATTAATCATCATTAATGCTTGTTGAATTGATATTCCTGTTAAATAGGTATGTCTTGTAGAATTAGTATTCCTACAAGACATCTACTCACAATAACATTAACGTACATGAATTTGTTCAATAAGCTTTATACCACAAAGTGCAAATCTTAAAATTTATAACTGCAAGCACACGGTACCCATTATAATAAGCAATGCGAGTATAGGTTGAATTCATAGGAAGCTTGGCAAAAGAATCATTGGAAAATATGCAAGTTCTTATTCTAATTGAAATACTATTAATCAATCCTAAAATAACTTTTTAGTACAACAATCAATGGATGAAAGAATAAACATTAAACAAAAATTATTACAACACTGGACTGTAAATTTCGGATATCCAAAAGTTCCATTTTGGATATCCAAAATCCTCTATTCAGAAATGCAAAATATAATCAAAATTATAGGTATTTTTAAGAATGTACAAATGTAACCATACTACATACATTACATATTTACACTATATATTTAATATATTAAAATAATTTACAAATGCTCAGGATGAACATAATTATTCAAAAACATAATTCTTCACAAATAAATACACGTATGTACAACAGCCTAGAGATATGAATCTTGACAGAACTTGTACAACAACACGTATATTTACATAGTTATAGAAATATTTACATAAATACAAACAATCAAAATCCTAAAATGAAATAAGCATGCACAAAACAAAGTACTGGAATGGGGAAATCCAAAAATCTCGATAAAACTTACTGTTAGAATGTTAACTTCACAAAAATACAATATATACAAAGTTTCACCAAAGTTAAGATACATATAGACATGAACAACAACTAAAATAAAATAGTATTGACCTCCCCTTAGTGTTGAACAACTGTTATACCTTACAAATGCCCTGTTCACGTCTCGTTAACATTGGAATTTGGTAGGTCAAGTTGCTGCACGCCTTCTCCTAGTTGTCTGTTGGGTTGTCACCCTATCGAAACACCTAAGGATGAGTGGATCAATCGCTGGAGCACTCGAGCATAGAATGTTAGACACCTAGCCTCCTCGAATTTTCCTCTTCCAAACGACTACTTAGAACAGGGGTTGATCTAAGCCACCAATGATTGCAAGGGGTAGGTAGGGGAATGAGAGCCTTTTGGTCTAAGCTGTCATCCAAAACTGCTCTATTTCTTGTCCTACACGAAGGGTGGGAGCCAAGCTGATCTTTGTGTGGTCGAACGAAGGTGGAAGCTCCAAAGGTGACGTGACAACTGCTAGGGTTTTCTCAAGCACCAATTGGGAGATGCCCTAATCTCCTCTTAAGCCCCCTTTAAATAAAAGTAGCCATAGACAATAATGCCCATGCATACTTTAATTCCAAGTTTAAGCTTTAAGGCTATTGTTGTAATTTCTCATAAGAGGGATTAGTCTTATTTCCTATAACACTTTAACAACATTAATAATAATTGAAAGTGTAGATTGTGCACTGTTCAGACTCAAAAGTGTGCATTTTATGGATATTAATTCATACGTTTTAATGAGTTTTAGTTACATTTTGCATTGAGTAATGATGATTACAATGTTAACTATACTTTGGAGCATTATACACATTTATTCACTTTAATGATGCATGAATTAAGTTTTAAGTCGTGAATTATATTTGTAGTGATTACCTACTAAAAAGGGAATGATTGATTGATAATTGATTATTTAGGGTGCTGATAAAATAATTAATTCACAGAAAAAAATTGAAATTTATGTCTAACTGCAGAGTTCGAGGGTTGACCTGTTAAACCACGAACTTACTCGTGGGTAAACTAAGTTACCCATGAGCCTGTGCCCTGTTTATTCTGTACATGAATTTCATTGATGTAATAGCAATTACAATTATAATGAAGGTTTAAATATGATGAATTATTTCTCTTGTAATGTGATGTGCTTCACGAAAGGTATTCCTTAATGAGTATTTGCAAGGAAATTCAATCAGCAATTGCAAGGAAATTTGTATAAGAGTAGAACTGGAAAATTTAATTTAGCTGAAGCTCAACCATGGAGAACATGATCAGACAAGGCAAAGAAGTGGACTTACATGGAACAATCTCACACGTGCAAATGTGCACCACATCCTTGTGAACTGCCATTCCCTCAACCTATAAAACAGTCCTATAACCATAAAACTAACCCCCCCCACCTCTTCTTCATCCAAGGCATCATTCACAGGGCATTCCCCATCTTCTCCATCTCCCATATTCACTTCTTCCGAGGGGAGATTGACAACCTCCTCTTCTCCTACCAATTCCTTGGTGTATTTGCTGTTCTTTTCTCAACTTAAGCGTATCCTTGAAGGAGAGACTCTCAACGCTGGCTGCTTCCTCCTCTGTTCCTTGGTGTAATTGCAGAGTGACACCCAAAATCTCATTTCAAGGTCAAAAGAAAGGCTTACCAGATTGACGACCTGGTGGATCGGAAGTAAAGACAAAGAGAAGTTCTTAGCCTGAGCACGTTTCGAAGGAAGAAATTACAGTGAAGCATTAGGTGTTATTTCCTTTTCCTTTTTACTTATATTTTTACTTTTCCTTTATATTTACACTTAATTTTACAAACACCTATCTTATCAACTTTGTTACAATATTTAGAGAATGATTTTATGTTTGATGTAATGTTGAATGTTGCATTTCATTTCTACAAGTTTTTCGTAATGTGTTGTGTTTCATGCTTTATGTTGTCTGTTGTGTTTTAAAATATTTAAAAGGATCAAAAATATAAGCAAACAACTTTTAGAAATTTCAGCCAATTTGAATCATATTGTTTAAACATTTGAAACTCACATTTATCACATGTTCCACGAGTAAGTTCGAGGGTAGAGACATTTACCCATGAGCTATCTCATGGGTTTAGTGCTTTTTCTACACTAAACGACAAATTACATGCAAACTGAGGTGTAGAATGTTAAGATTTAAGAAGAATTAAATATTTGGAAGTAAAACTCACTTGATAGAGTCTTTTAGTGCAAAATTCGAATCATTTACTAAAAGACTAATTTTAAAAATCAAAATATTCTAAGTGTTGAAGAAATTAAAGTTAATGAAAAAAATCTCTGGAAGGTGCAAATTTAATAAGTGTTTAAAGAGCATCCTAGTGATTAATTGGAATAGAGCAATTGTGATATTGCTTAAAAGAAATATAATTACTTGTTTCATTAATTGAATACATCAATTTAGCTAAACACCAATCAAAATTGATCTTTGTGGACAAACTCATACTTGCACACTAATTACATCTGAACTCATGCACTTGCAGTGAAATTAAAATATTTTTCACACATTATTCTCTTTACAAGAATTTAATCACAAGTGGTGTGTAGGAGCGAGACAAGTTTTTGGCGCCGTTGCTGGGGATCCTGAATTTCTTGCAATTGGTGTTGCTTTATGCTATTTTGGTGTTAGTTAGGACTGCAATATAATTTATTTGCATTTACTATTATTAAATTCTATTTCAAAGTCTTATTGCTATTCCAAAGTAGAGAAGTGTTTTTAATTCTGAATTTCATAATGAACTCATATAACTCATTGGGGTGATTGTAGAGTTGTTCTAGGAACTAGTTATGAGGATTATAATTATTCTAATTATGTTAGAAGAGATTATTCACCTATGGAATTTAATGACTACTCTTCACAACATGATTTAGAAGGACTTAATGTTAATTCTCAAAATAATTATAACTGGAATAACAATTCTAATTTATGGGAATGTAATGACAAATGAGGAATGTAAAACTATTATTCAAAATATAACTACATGAATGAAAATCCAAATTATCAGTTAAACATCTCACAGTAAATACAACAATTAATAGATAAAATAGATGAATCAATGCAAACATTAGAGGACAGTAACAGATTGAATGAATTTGAAAATGATAATTATTTAAATTGATCAATCTTAAAAGGGGATCAGAATGTTCAAGGAATTAATACAGATTTATCAAGTTTTAATGACAATATGCCAATGAATCCTAGAACTAATCAGAATTATTTTAGAAGAAAAATATCATTGGAAATAGAACAATTTACAAATAAAATAGATGAATCATTACAACAAATAGAAGACAATAGAATATTTAATAAGTATGAAAACAATGATGATTTAAATTGGTCAAATTCAAATGAAAATTAAAATTATCAAGAGGTAAATTCATTAGAAAATATTTTATTTATAGAGGAGAATGCTCAACTATTAGAGAGAATTGAGGAAAATGAATACTGTAATTCAACTTCATTTAATCATATAAAGAAGTTAAATGAAATTCAAAGATCCATTGACCTATTTATAAGGAATTCATTTAATTCTAATTTTTCTGAACTAGATAAAGATTTTCAAAAGGAACCTATAAGTACTTGTGCAACACTCATATCAGATAAGTTCTATAGAGCTTCAGAAGTTGAAAATTTTGAAGAAAAAGATAAAATATGGGAAGGGTATGAAATACTTGACTATTTGGTAAGGGATTGTTTCACTTGAGGTCGTGAATTACCCTATTTCCAAAAGTATAGAAGAGTCACCTGAAGTGTTAGCTACCCTTAGATCAGAAAGAGATTTTAGTACTCCTATGGTAGATAATGAGGAAAAGGAAACTAGTGGTGATAATTTAATCGTTGCCAAAAATCCTCAAGAAGTGGGTGAGGAAGAAAATAGTGAACAAGAGATAGAGATAATGGATAATGAGCCTAAGTTAGATGAATTTCTACCCAACCCACCACATCCTAATGAATTTGGAGAACAACCTAAGGTAGTAGAGGACAAAATAGAAATCTACGAGGAAAATAAAGTGAGTAAAGAACAAGGAGATCAGGTTGATACTAGTAACTTTCCCAAGTAACAAAGATGACATTTGAAGAATTAACTAATGTTGAAGAATTTGAATTTGAACCAGGATATTTTGATAAACCTTTTGAGAAAATTTTTAGGAGGAGTTGAAGGTATTAGAGATTAAAGAAAATGTTAATGATTTACCCTCTTATGAGCCAATTTTATTTGAATGAACCATTTATTGAGAAACCATCTTTAGAGCTCATCCCTCCTCTTGCAACTTTTGAGCATATATCCCAAAATTGTGTAAACTTTTATGAAGAGAAGATTGAGTTATACTAAATTGATTGGACATTTAATGAATGCACTAGCAAATATTTGGAAGTAAAACTCACTTGATAGTCTTTCAGTGTAAAATTTGAATCATTTACTAAAAGACACATTTTAAAAATCAAAATATTCTAAGTGTTGAAGAAATTAAAGTTTGAAAAAAATTCTCTGGAAGGTGCAAATTTAATAAGTGTTTAAAGAGCATCCTAGTGATTAATTGGAATAGAGTAACTATGACATTGCTTAAAAGAAATATAATTACTTATTTTATTAATTGAATACACCAATTTAGCTAAACACCAATCAAAACTAATTCCTGTGGACAAATCCGTACTTACACACTAATTACATTTGAACCTGTGCATTTACAGTGAAATTAAAATATTTCGCACATACATTATTCTCTTTACAAGAATTTAATCACAAGTGGTGTGTAGAAGTGAGACATGCACTAGAGGGGGGTGAATAAGATTTTAAAAATTAATAGAAATTCGTTTGTAATCAAGTCAATAAATATACACAACAAAAATTTTAAATAAATATGAACACAAGAATATTTATGGTAGTTCATCAAAAAGCTATGTCCACCTCCAAGCTATCTAAGCTTTAGCCTAAGTCTAATCCACTACAATCTTGAGTTTTAAGGTGGAAACTCAACAAACAAAACCAAATACAAATCAAAACAACCAACACCAAATTCGTGCTTGTGTAAGTGTTTTTAGTGAGAATGGGGAAGAAGCTTGAGCACAAGAAAATCACTTAGAACACACTTGAATCGATCAATCTATGCTAAAAACTTGTTCAATGTGAGTGTTTGAGTGCAATAGTATGTGTCAAAAGATTAGGTTCTTTTGGGCTCTAATCACGTCTTTATTTATAGGTTAATTAGGCTTAAACGGTTAGTTTGACCTAGTCAAATCGTTATAACGAATTCTAGATCATTATAATATTTTTCTAATGGCTTTATTTTTACTAGATCGGAAATCAATTCGGAATAACGAATTATATTCTGAATATTTCAGAAAGTAAATTCAAAATAATGAATTGTATTTCAAATTTTATTGTAACAAATTTCGATTAACAAATTGCTAAAAACGTTTAACGAATTTGACCTAGGAGGAATTTCTAAGATGGATTGCATTACTGGGAAATTCAAATAACCATTCAGATATCTAAATCATATTTCAATTTTTTTTGTATTAGGTGTATTAAGTTTAGTTTTTCTAAGTTTAAGTGGGATTACTTATTGAACGAATTTTCTGATTAGATTAGGTGGAACTTCCATTTTCCATTGGCTTTGGCGGTTGGTCCTTGGCTTCTTCCATGTGTAGTTGTTTTGTGTCAATGGATTTTCCTCTAGTATCTATAGGAACTTCCATTGGTCATTGGCTTCTATAGTAGTGGATTTTCCTATGATCTCTAGCAGAACTTCTAGTGATACATCTCCTGCATCAATGGATTTTCCTATGACCTTGAGAGGAACTTCCACTGGGACTTGTTGTTTCATTTTCTGCTTCATCAACAGATTTTCCTGTGGTTTGGAGAGGAACTTCCATTGGGGACTTAACTTTTTCATTTTCTACTTCTTCATCAATGGATTTTCTTGTAGACTAGAGTGGTACTTCTCTTGCACCAACAGAATTTCCTATGATATGGAGAGGAACTTTTGTTGGGACTAAACAACTTTTTGACAACATCCTACATGACTTTTCTAATTCTTCATGCAACTCATTTACACAATATTAAATGTTTGGGCACCATCAAAATACACTCAAGGAAGGATTTTATACTTAACAATAACAACATAAATAATGCAACTAGGGATTTTATACTTAACAATGACAACATAAATAATGCAACTAATCTACAACACATGTCAAATATTGTCTCATAAAAATTAATTCCTAACATAAGAGGCTAATTTGTGCATTTGTACAATAATTTAACTCATAACTCGTGCAATTTAATAAAATCATGTTTAACATGTGTTTCCATTAATAATTCATAATATTTGGTAATCAAAGCCTAATATGCACGAATTAATAATATAAAAATATACAAATTAAGACACTACAAATCCCCCCATACCTATGCCTTGCTAGTTCTCTCGCAAATAAAAAGGTCTAGAAAGATGAGACAATCCAAAAATGACACATGCATAAACAATTTTATTAAGAGAAACAGAAAATCACAAAACAAAATCCTAACTCATTTTCGTAGGAATCACGGTTGCATTTAGTATATACAACAAGCCTTTAAACCCCTAGGTTTTCCTAGTGGTGGAGTGTTGTCTCCGCAAGGTTTTCAATGGATATACCCACAAAATCCACAAAAATACCAAAGAAAAACACACAAAATAGAAAAGAGAAAATGTATGAAACAAAACAACATACCAGGCAACAAAGAAGACAAAACATATAAAACACATGACAAGACAACAATATGCCCCTTGGTTGCCTAAACACGGATAGAGTCAACCTCAAGATCTTTCATCTTACCCTATGAATCCACTTCCAATGAGTCCACTCATTCCCTCTCAAATTGAATCTGAATACTAATCCAAATTCCATCATAAGAAAATAATATAATATAAGTACAAGTGAATGTGGTTCGGCCAAGATCAAAGAGTCACCTAGCTACTCACTCACTCCATCCAAACTACTCAAGCAATCCCCAAGGCTTATCCTCAAGTCCATTGCCCCTTTATTTTGCTATTATATTCTTTTCTTTTCTTTTCTAATTTTTTTCATTTTTTCATCTATTTTTCTTCTTTCTTTCTTTTTTTTAAAACTTTACTCCTCACTTTTCTCACTACCTACCTCTACCCTTAGGAATGCCTCCTATTCTAATAAGCACGAAGACTAAGAGGTTACTGAGCCTCTGTCCCTGACCACCTTCATAAGAATGGGCATTCTAACCTTATTTCTATTAAACTACCCTTCTCATGGAGCAACCCATTGGATAAGCACAAGATTATTACTCAAATTTCTCTTCACAAAGGAGTAAGTCTCAAATGTTTCTCCTTAATCAAGGCCTCATGTAAGTGCATTAATATATTAAGTCCTTAAAATTGTAGATAATTTCTAGACTTTGTTCATCTCTTTTTCAAAAGATTAAAGGTCCTCCCTGGTTAGCTTCACCAGAGGGCTCGACTAACAAATCACAAGGCAACTCATCAATTTGGGCCTAAGGGCATAAACAACAAAACACAAGAAAAAGGGACAAAACACATAAACATCATATAGAAAAAAAAATAAAAATTTGCAACAAATGTTCCCCCCCCCCCCATACCTAATTCTTACATTGTCCTCAATGTAATAAAGTCAGAGAAAAAAAACTCAGAATAAATGATTAGGTATAAGCAAAGAAGGTTGCAACATAAAACAAAACATCTAACACAAACAAAAATAGAATAGAACAAGCCATGATGCTAATTAATCCCCTCCATACCTAAACATTTATGCATACAATATAGACAAGCATGGATTTGAAAAAGAAAATATGGAGACAGGATAAAAGAAGTCATTCCTGACTTGAGTTCCAACATAAAACTACAAGCACTAATACACACATTAAATTCAGATAAATAAAATATAAATGAAATATTAGTGAGTAGTATAAAGAAATTTTGCTCTAGCTATAAAGATATAACGATTAATTGTAGATGATACACACCATCCCACAAAAGAAGAAGAAAAAATGATCAAGAAACTATAATGATGATGGAACAAGTGTACATTTCAAAGCTTATAACTTTTTGATGTAATTTCCTAGCATTTTTCTCTTTTATAGTAGCACCCATAAGAAAAGCTTAATTTGGGTGATGTTTTCTTCCTCTCCCCCATACCTACATTTTTCTCTCCCATAAATGAAGGTCTCTACATTCATTACATACGTAAGATGTATAAGGGAAATAAATTAAAATACCCTACTGACATGACCAAATCAAGGTGCTTTCAACAATTAACCTCAATTGTAGAAATTCCACACAAAAGAAAAATTGTCATCTTAAGAGAATGATTGTCCGTCAACCACAAAAACATAAAACAAAGAAAAATATAACATATGCATAAACATAATGTATATAACATGGTCAACTAGAACTTATATTTAGAAAAGTTGAAGCCATCACAAATAAAGCTCAAATTACATACACATTAAGTGACCACATGGTAAGCACCAATATCAATGAAATTATGAGAATAGTTTTTCTTTCTAAGTCAGTCACTAATGTGATATTCACATTATAACCATAGATAATAAATGGTGAAGGGCATTCATTATGCGTTCATGCTTTTGATATTCATGAGGCATGCTATAATAACTAACAAAAATATACCAACACACAAATAATAACAGAAAGAAAAAGAAATGGGTAAAAAAAAAATTAAATTAAAATAATTTTATTATTTTTTTATATATATTTTTTTAATTTAATTTAATTTTTTATTTTTATTTTTATTTTTAAATTTTTTTATATATTATTGTTATTATTTTAAATTAATATTTTTTATTTTTTTTGCAAGATGGAAAATCCAGTAGTAACTCTCGAAAATTCCAGACAATGGCAAAAGAGATGGTAGAAAAGAACCGGAAATTCCTACAAGGGAAACCGGAAGTTCCTTACGGATAGGCGAAATTTCCTACAGGTGGAACCGGAATTTCCACTAGGATGATTCTGGATGTGAGGACTGGTCCCGAATGGAAGTTCCTATGCTTAAGGCCAGAATTTCCTACAGATGGAATTGGAAGTTCCTACAGGTGGAATCGGAATTTCCGTAGGAAGATGGGCAGCAATGAGAATGATCTTTGAACTTAGCCCGTTGAATCAGGTTTTGTTTTAAAAAAAAAAAATCCATCCAAATACTCTAACAATATCGATCAGAAATCAGTGTAGACATAAAATTAAAAACATCATCCACAAATGTACAATGTCCAGACCTACTACCACTACATCAAGAAGATTTACTCTGTTAATCACATAAGGTCCCACTAAACCAAATTTTACCAGGAAACATAAAATATAAACCAGAGTTTTATAATGCTTCCTATTGGCCTAATGCAAACTCATTTTTAAATATTAAAATGTAAAATCAATTCTCTCTACAACTCTATTTAAATTTATTTCCAAATCATAACAAGGAGAGTCCTTTATTTCCACCCTACACTATCTTAAAAATTATATCATTCACAATCATATTAGCAGAAACATTAAAACTATAACATTTCCTATATAATATACAGGACAAGTTCCTTCAGAACAAATAAATGTACCTATATTAGCATGAATTATGTAAAAATAGAAGTATGGTCAAATATAGAACACTAAGAATATGTAGGATTCAAATCTTTAACATCAAATATATCCCTATCCAGTATGAGTTGAGCACACAAGATAAAATGATAAAATCTGACTTAAACACACCTAGCAATTTAAATGGAAACTTCTGGAAATGATCATGCAAACATGCTCTTCAAATATTACCAATCTGATTGCTATAATTAAGGTTGCACATAATAACTTATTACTGACATATATTAATTTCAATTTCTTCATGAATTTCATTACTCAGAAAACAATTATAATCTATCATGTTCAGCATAAACAACAATTATTTGATTACATAAATCTTATAATCACTAAACAGAAAAATTTTATTAATACAGTTTTGCAACACAGGTACTTTCAAAAAATCATTCAGAAGATATTGCATATCCAATTTCAGCAAACAAGAAGTCAATGCAAAGCTTAAGACGTGTACTATATCAGAAAATTCAATGAAGTTAATTTCAATCAGTACTTTCATAGTAGAAAAATTTATACTCAATCAAACACAGTCAGAAATCTGCATGGAACTGCAAAACATCCCGTTTATTCAAAAATTCATAACTCCATCTATATACTTCAGACATAGATGCATAAGTACCTAAATGAAAGCTTACACATATCACTTTCTAGGAAAAATAAAATCAGAATTGGTTCACTTCCAGAATGATAGCAGATTTTAATTCTTTATAGACTCAAGGTCTGTTATTTACAGAAATCTGCTTTTGTGGATTCTCAAGTGAACTAGAAGCATAATCTACAAATAAGTTCCTTTTCTTATCAATATATATATAGTACACATAAACTAAACAGAAATTATAATAACCAATTATAGAGGACAAAATATCTACAAACAGCCTAAGAGATATATTAAATCAGCAGATTAAATAGATTTAAATTTGATCAATGATTCAGCTGCAGAAAAATTAATGATTGACTAATTACAGTAAATAATCTGCTAAAAAAACTGCAGACATATTCAACTTCAAAAATTCATCTCCATCTATATAGTTCGAATGAAGATGCATAAGTACTTAAATGAAAGCTCACACCTATTATCTTCTAAGAAAAATAAGCTTAAGGGTCAGTTCACCGCTAGAATAATAGCAGATTTTAATTCTTTACAGACTCAGGGTTTGTTATTTACAGAAATCTGCTGTAGTTCAATCTCAGTGAACTAAAACTTTCCTCCACTACAATTTATAATACAAGACAGTACATATGGATGACTGAATTACAAAATAAGCTAACACATTGATGGCCAACATGCTCACTCATCTTGTATTCATAGATATAAGTGAAGTACAACAAAAACATTTTTAGCAGCTGTTCAGAAAATTAATAACTGAAATACATAATTGTTGCAGGAAGTTCTGATAAAAATCCACAAATGCTCAAATGACTTCTTATACTCAGTAGTTTCTAGGAAAAATCACATCAGAATCTGTTCACTTTTGGAGTAATAGCAAATTTGAAATTGTTCAGATTCAGTTTCTGTACAGAAATCTGCCTCCATTGAGTATTAAGTGAACTAATGATGCCATTTATTAGAAAAAAAATGAAAAATCATATTTACAGCAAGATCAAATACACTAAAACTTGCGTAAAATCCAAAAATACAATATGGCATTGAGGCTCCCTGATGATGTCAAAAACTTGTATACGAATTTGTTTAATAAACTTTAAACCACAAAGTGCAAATCTTAAAATTTATAACTACAAGGAGTATGGATCGAATCCATAGGGAGCTTGGCAAAAGAATCATTGAAAAATACGTAAGTCTTATTCTAATTGAAATACTATTAATCAATCCTAAAATAACTTTTATAGTACAACAATCAAGGGATGAAAGAATAAACATTAAACAAAAAATATTACACACTGGATAGTAACTTTCGGATATCCGAAAGTTCCATTTCGGTTATCCAATCATCCAACGGTGCATTGAATAGGAACTTTTAGATATCCAAAATCCTATATTTAGAAACACAAAATATAATCAAAATTATAGGTATTTTTAAGAATGTACAAATGTAACTGTAATACGTACATTACATATTCACACTATATATTTAATATATTAAAATAATTTACAAATGCTCAGGATGAACATAATTATTCAAAAACATAATTCTTCACAAATAAATACACGTATGTACAACAGCCCAGAGATATGAATCTCGATAGAACTTGTACAATAGCACGTATATTCACATAGGTATAGAAATATTTGCATACATACAAACAATCAAAACCCTAAAATGAAATAAGCATGCACAAAATAGAGTACCTAAATGGGGAAATCCAAAAATCTCGATAAAACTTTAACTATTAGAATGTTAACTTCACAAAAATACAATATATACAAAGTTTCACCAAAGTTAAGATACATACAGACACAAACAGATACAAACAACTAAAATAAAATAGTATTGACCTCCCCTTAGTGTTGAACACCTGTTATACCTTACAAATGCATTGTTCACGTCTCATTAGCATTGGATTGAGTTGCTGCATGCCTTCTCCTAGCCGTCCTTTGGGCTATCACCCTATCGAAACACCAAGGGACGAGTGGATCAATTGTCGAAGCACTTGAGCATAGAACGTTGAACACCTGGCCTTGAATTTTCCTTTTCCAAACGACTACTTAGAATAGGGGTCGATCTAAGCCACCAATGATTGCAGGGGGTAGGTAGGGGAACGGGAGCCTTTCGGTCCAAGCCATTGTCCAGAATGGCTCTGTTTCCTATCCTACACGAAGGGTGGGAGCCAAGCTAATCTTCATGTGGCCGAACAAAGGTGGAAGCTCCAAAGGTGATGTGACAGCTACTAGGGTTTTCTCAAGCACCAAATGGGAGATGCCCTAATCTCCTCTTAAGCCCCCTTTAAATAAAAGCAGCCATAGACAATAATGCCCATGCATACTTTAATTCTGAGTTTAAGCTTTAAAGTTGTTGTTGTAATTTCTTTTAAAAGGGATTAGTCTTATTTCCTATAACACTTTAACAACATTAGTAATAACAACATAAATAATGCAACTAATCTACAACATGTGTCAAATATTGTCTCAAAAATTAATTTCTAACATAAGAGGCTAATTTGTGCATTTGTACAATAATTTAACTCATAACTTGCGCAACTTAATAAAATCATGTTTAACATATATTTCCATTAATAATGCATAATATTTGGAAATCAAAGCCTACCATGCATGAATTAATAATATAAAAATACAAAAATTAAGACTCTACAATTAAATAAAAGATATATTGAATAAGGTCCGATAAATCAGTAAGACTTATTTAATATAGTTATAACAATTTAATATTCATATAGTTAAGTTCTAAATATACGAACTTACTCGGTATAGTTATATAACGTGCATATATAATAAATAACAAATAAGAAATATCACAGTTAACTAACTCCATATAGTTATCGGTTAATATTACACACATAATTATAGCATAACTTTACGGACTCACATATAGTTGACACTTAGAAACTTTTCCTTATGAAGTTAATAGTCGAGTGACTCATCTGATAACATGTATGTTAAACACATGACAATCAACATTAAACTTATATTTTTCAAGACTTGAACTTAACATTACTCATCAGCAAAACATAAATAGATAATTAATTAAACATTATCCCTAACATCCTGTAGAATAGGGATTCCTATAGAATAGGTCCTACGAGACATTTTCTTATAATAACATTAAATAAATAATATATGAATAAGATTCGATAAATCAATAAGACTTATTCAAAATAGTTATACAATTTAATGTTCATGAAGTTAAGTCCTAACTTAACAAATTTACTTCATAGAGTTAGAAAATATAATGCACATATAATAAATAACAAATAAGAAACTTCGTTGGGATAACTGAAAACATAATGAACTAACTTCGTTAGGTTATGACTTGTCAATACATAGTCATTTCCAATAACCTTCGTTGAGTTATTGCTTAATACAACAAACTTACTCTATTGAATTACAACTTAACACAATGGACCATCGTTGAGTTATCACTTAACACAATGGACTTACTCACTTTGTTGAGTTAACACTTAACACAATGGACTTACTCACTTTGTTAAGTTAACATTTAACACAACAGATTCTCATTAAGTTATCATGTAAAACAATGGACCTCCATTGAGTTAACACTTAGAAACTTTCCATTGAGTTAAAACTGAAGTGACTCATCTAATAACATGTTAACTATAAACTTATATATTAATCAACATTAAACATATATTTTTCAAGACTTTAAAACAACATTGCTCATTATTAATTGCTCATCATCAAAACATAAATAGATACTTAATAAAACATTATCCCTAACAAGTTAGACATGTCAATTGGGCCATGTCGTGTCGATACGACTCGACTTTTTCACGACCTGGTACCAGCTATTCGTGTTATGTCGTGTCATGCCTTACACAATTGGCCCAACCCATTTGGATCATGCTGATTAACCGTGTCATTGACTATGTCGAACCGTATTAGTGCAGTTTTATTTTTTATTTTATTAAATAACTAAATAATTAATATAATATTAATATTATATATTTATATGATTATAATAAGTTTAATATGAATTATCAAATATGAGATTTCAAGTCATCAAATTACATACAATTTATACAACTTAAAAAGATATATCATTATGTTTTTGAAAAAATTATAAATGTTATTTTTGATATGAAATGCACAAACTTAGCATACAAATAATTAAAAAAATTTGAAAAATAAATTACATTATATAAATAATAATTAATTAACATAAAAATACATTTACATTATTACAATTCAAGAAAAAAAATGAAAATTTACATTTACAAATTAAAATTATCAAAAAATTCTTTCATCCAACTATTCAGTCCTTATTCACGGAATTAAGTAAGTTTTCAATCTTTAACACACATTAAGGCTTATACTATATCTCACTTTAATCTTGACAGCACACTTCCACTGATATTGAAAACTTACTCACATGCTATTAAAGATATTGGAATAATTAGTAAATCTCTTGCCATGTATGATAAAATTGAGAAAACCAAGGTTTGTTTTTCCACCAATATATCGCATTGAAAGAATTAATATCTAGATATTCATTCCATAGATATTGATGATTAACGGAGTTAAAAGAATTTATTTTACTTCTAGAAATTATAGTATAAGAAGAATGATTTGATGATGTAGATAAAATATCTATATCTTCTTCATCTTAACCTACTAATAATGCCTATGATGTCATTCCCATCTGTGATGATGATGATGATCATATAGATGAAGAAATTTATATTATTCTTATGTTATATTTTATTACATATTTATCAAATATTCTATTTAAATTTTCCTCTATTGTTTGTATATTTATCTCAAGATTTACACCTAAATATTTTTGTATTTCTTTAATTAATTTATTAACTAATTTTATTTTAGCCCTAGGACCTAAACAAACATTCAATATATATAATAATGAGATTTCACTCTAATATTTTAAAAATTTTTCTTTCATTTTATCTACTATTAGTTGAAAAAATTGATGACTACCATCTATGAGAAAAATCAATATATAGTAAATGTTTTATGCGACAAACCAAATGAATCACATATATGATTAAAATCATGTATACATTTACCCATACTTGTAATTAAATTTATTGCATCTCTTACCATATAATTCAAAAAAAATTATAATATTAGAAAAAATATTTTCAATAGTATGATGATATGCAATTTGTTTAAATCCTATTAATCTTTTTTGTAAAATCTAATTATTATCAATAAAATGAACAGTTATAGCAATATAACCATTTTTATTTTTACCCTCCCATATATTTGATATGCATGTAATATAAGTCATAATTATACTTATTACATTAATAAGTTTAAGTCTAAGTTTGTTAAATACTTCAATAACATCTTTCCTAGCTATGTTCTTACATACAAGCTTATATTATTAATACAATTGTTTAATAACATATTCTCTATAAAATTTATTTTCACTATAATTAATAAGTAAATTAGCTGAATAAATTAATTTAGCATATACTACCCTATCTGATTTAGTAACTCCATGATGAAAGAGTACCACTATGAGTAAAAAAAAATTTAGTTTGAATTGTTTTATATTTATTATATCTACTTTCACATGTACTTATATGCCTATTTAAATGACCGGTACTGTCCAAACTTTTGTAAGAAAAGTCGACATTGCAGATATTGTAGAATGCCTTCTTTTCTAGTGTCATCTTCTATGGTCTTCATCTTTATTATAAATTTACTCCAGATAGGAGCCCTTCTTCATGACTTTGTTGGTATTGATGAAGATGCTTCCATGGATTGTGACACTTTAGGTTGAAAGGGAGCAACTAGAGAGTCGAGATCCTATCCTTCGTTGTAAGTCATTTGCAAAAGCCGAAAAGTAAAATTGACTTAAGAAGTTGAAAATTTTAGATTGAGAAAATTTGTTGGAATGTTGGGTAATAGGTGAAGACCAACGATGCCCATTAACCCATTTTATAGCCACTCGTTGGTTTGCTCATTGGAGTTGTCGTCAATCGCCTGTTGACGAGCAACTACCCATTGAGGAGCAACCCATTGGAGGAGCAACGGCCTCAACTGTTGGAGAGCAACAGGTAGCAACCAGTAGTGCCTCCCCTCCTCTGAGACACCCCCCCTCCTCTAAGACACCCCCTTGCACGCATGTGTTGGTTCGCCCATTGGAGTTTCTACTAATCACCCATTGAAGAGCAACCTGTTGGAGGAGCAATGGCCTTAACCATTGGAGAGCAATGGGTAGCCGCTAGCAACACCTCCCCTCCTCCGAACCCCCACTGGAGAAGCAATCACCCCCATTATAAGAGAGAGCACTCCACGAGGATGCTCTCAGCGAAAGAAGAGGGAAGAACAACACACAAAGCACAAAGAGTTTATGTGGTTCGGCCTAGCCTACGTCCATGGGCACGAGGGAGCTGCTATTGTGGTATTCCTGTCGTAAAAGACACACAAAACCCTTGTGTTATCTTTTTGGTTACATCTTAGGGTCTTATATAGAGCCCTAATCCCATACTACTAAGATCCTAAGTCATTCATACAATTGTTACAGCATACTGGAAATAAGGCAGATCTATACATGATGGACTTAGGCCATCCAATACTGCATGAATCGGACGTGCCATACAGACAATCTGGCCTAAACATGACACTTCCTACATACCATCTAGCCTAAATGTTGTGCCTCCTGTGTCCCGTCTAACCTGAACATTATGCCTCATGTGTCCCGTCTAGCCTATACATACTGCCCTTGCCGTTAGGTCTAAACGCGATGCCCTCGTCGTCCCATATGGCATCACCCTGACACCCTTTACATTTGGTCTGGCGTCAACTTGACATCTTCATTGTTCAGTTTGTCCTTTAGTTGGGTTTCACCTGAAACTCGCTTGAGACCAACTCCATATTGATCTCCAACCTGACTAAAACAGATAACCGAACTAATCTTTGTTTCCCATTGTCTCAGCGTACCAACGAAAATGGATATCCGAATTGACAGAAATGGATATCTGAAATCTCCTGTCCAAATCTAACAATCTCCCACTTGAAGTTTGTCTCAAGGACTTCATCTGATGGTCCTCCACCTGTAGCTCAGTGACCTATAGTACTAATCTTGCATAAAAAAATGCATCTAAGCATCCCTTGTGCCATGCCTCCTTTCAAGCATCTAAGAGGCCAACTGAGGTCTTACATAACCTTAGTTTCAGAGTGCTCACACCCTTGGTTAGTCCATCTGTTGGATTCTTTGCACCTGCAATCTTCTTCAATAAGAGTGAACCTTCTTCAATCATTTCTCTAAGGAAATGATACCTAATCCTGAAATACTTGGACTTAACACTGTAATTAGGATTTTTTGCTAAATGAATGGCACTTTGATTGTCACACCAAAGTGTGCTACCTCTATCCTCCTTGTGCAACTCCTTCAAGAGATTCTTTAGCCATATCAACTCTTTGGCGGCTTCTATAATTGGAATCAATTTTGCCTCAGTAGTTGACAAGGAAATCTTCCATTGCAACCTAGATGCCCAACTAATAGCTATCCCATTAAGAGTGAAGACATACCCAGATATACTCCAACTCTTATCCACATCTCTGGCTAAGTCTGAATCACAATATCCCTATAAGCCTGCCTTCTCTTTGTTGAAACACAATCCAACCTTGGCTAATCCCCTTAAGTAATGTAAAATCCATTTAACTCCTTGCCTGGATTTGACATAAACCTACTAACAACTCTCATTGCATGAGCTATGTCAAGTCTTGTGCAAATTATTGCATACATCAAACTCCAAACTACAGAAACATAAAGGATTGTTAAGTATTTTGTTTTGATGATAAATAGTTGATTAATATTTAATAATATTTGATAGATATTTAAATTCTTAATTATATTTGTTAATTATCTATTTATAATATTTTTAGACATAACTGAAATTATCTAGAAATATTATGGTAATTATTGCTTCATTATTTAACACTTGTATTTTCGATTCAGGTTAAGTGTTTAAGTTAGAGGATTAAGTGTATTTATTTTTAAAATACTTAAGTTTAATATTCGAAGAGGTATAGTGATTTAAATAAGTGTTAGATGAGTATAAAGTTCATAAATCAACAATGAAATGTTATGTGAAATTTTAAATTTACACGTGATAAAAAAATCGGTGTTTTAATATTAAAAGTCCGAAAATATTGGGAAAATGATGAACAATGTTTAGCGTTTTAACATAGGTACGTGATTTCTTAAGTTTGGCTTGTACATTTTTATATGCACATGGTGTGAACAATGATAGATGTTTTAACACTAAAAATTTAAAAATAAAGACACGTGACTATTAAGTTAAACAGATGATATTCAATTTTAGGAGGAGTGAACAATATTCGACAATTTAAGGTTAAAAGTCTGAATATTTTAGGAAGTTAATGTTAAAAATCAAAAAACTAAATGAGCGAAATTTGTTAAGGAAGATATATTTTAATGATGTTAAGTATAATTTATTGTTTTAAGACACAAGAGAAGTTTTTACTCAAAAGGTTTGATCACTAAGTTCCCTTATACTTGGTATTTAAGAGCACACTTAATATAACATAAGCAAAACAAAAATGGTATAACGAATTTAAATTCATTATAATGATCTAGAAAGCTTCTAAGTTTAAAATGAAAGTTCTACCAAAGTCAAGTTAATAAAAATGGAAGTTCTGCCAATAAGTCTACGATTCGTTGTAAAGTTAAGGTCGTAGCCCTACGGCCAGTCGTAAAGTTATTGGAATTTTGGTTCTTATTTCAAATTATTTCCAAAATTAAATAAATCCTTAGAAAAAGCAACTCTTAACTAGAATATATTAACATATAAATTTTTAATTAACGGATTTTTTAGAGATTTTCTTGCAGGAATAAAAGATTAAAGATATGCAAACTTAAAGCAAGAAAGGTAAGTATTCAAAATTAAAATTGAAGATTCTAAAATTGGCACATGACTGAAATACATGGAAATATGTTATTTTTGGCAATTTAGTCTTTATAAAATGACTACAAAGCAAGGAGAAAAGATACGACTGGTGGTGCTTTTGTTGAAGGAATTTTTGTGATTTTTTTTCCTGTGCTCTTACTATGTGTGTGTTTTGTGAGATTGCTTATGTTTTTATGCTCGAATTTTCAATCTCATTTAATATTGCAATGTTTGCAAAAACTTACTCATCAAGCTATGGTGAGACATTGCAAATAAGGTGTGTTTATAGTAGATAGATTTATTTGTTGAGCCTTAAAAAAAAATACTATAAGGATTTTTCTTTGCTGAGCTTGAAAAAGCAAAGAGGTGTAAAGGTTGGGGTGTGAACTTGTAAAATACTCAAAATGATAGTGAAAACTCTCAAGAGACTGCCTTGGGGAGTGGACTAGCTCTAGTTTGGGTGAACCACTGTAAAATTTATGTCTTTATTTTTAATTTCTATTTTTGAATTTAATTTTTGAGTGTTTCACTATTTACCCCCTCTAGTGAAGTCATTTGATCCTAACACGGATATTATTCATGAGCTCTCTTTCTTCCTGATTCTTGGGTGCATGCTCCTTAGACAATTTCAGATGGCTTCCTAGTGGTGTCTCAACAAACTTTGCACTTAAGTGGTTGAATCTATTAAACACTTTTTCAATGTACTTCTAGACAACATCAAAGTCCCTGTAGACGATTACAGATGATCTTCATCCTAAAGATCTGTCTAGCAACACCTAGATCCTTCATGTCAAACTCCCTCTGTTGCTTTAACTAGTTGATTTCATCCATGCATGCTCCTACTATGAGCATATCAACATACAACAACAATATCAAGTAGGAACCACCTACTTCCTTGTAGTAGCAACAAGCATCCATGTTACAACCTTTGAAGCCATTGGTATACAAAAAGTTATCAAATTTCTTATACCATTGTTTAGGGGCTTGCTTCAGCCCATAAAGACTCTTATGTAGCCCACAAACCAGATTCGATTTTCCTTGAATCTCAAATCCTCTAGGTTGTTTCATGTAGATGTCTTCTTTCAAGTCACCATGCAAGAAAGCTATCCTAACATCCAGCTATTCCAAATACAGATTTTTAACAACCACAATACTGAGAACTACCCTGATTGTTGTCATCTTGACTACCAGCGAGAAAATCTCTGTGTAGTCGATTTCTTCTTTCTGTTGAAAGCCTTTGACAACTAACTTTGCCTTGTATCTTCTGAAACCATCCACTTCTTGCTTAACTCTGAAAACCCACTTGTTATGTAAAGCTCTTTTTCCTTTAGGCAATTTGATTAAGGACTAAGTTCCATTCTTCTTGAGAGAGTTCATCTCTTCTCTCATAGCAAACTCCCCCTTATTGGAGTCTTTGGCCTAAGTTGCATCCTCATAATCTTCAGGCTCTCCATCCTCCATTAGTAGCAAATAATGGAAAGATGATGTGAATCATTGAGGAAGTCTTGAAATCCTTGTGGATCTCCTCAGTTGCTATGCAAGAACTTCATCTTCTTTTGGATGCTTTTCAATGTCTATTTGTGAAGTCTCGGCTTCTCCAACAATCTCATCATTGGAACTATCCTCCAACTCAACATCTTCACTCGATTAAGGTTGATTGTTGTTGTCCACTTGACCTACAATTGTCTTGTGCTTGTATAGGATAGACTCATTGAAGACAACATCCTTCTCTCTTAAAATCCTTCTACTTTGGTCATCCCAGAACCAATAACCAAGCTGATCACCAGCATAGCCAATGAAGAAACACTTCACTGACTTCGAATCCAGCTTGTCCCTTGCATCACTTTTGATGTATACATAGGCTACACATCTAAGTACCTTCAAATAGGAGAGGCTTACCTTCTTTCCAATCCATTCCTCTTTTGGAATCTTAAAGTCTATAGAAACAAAAGGTCCTCTGTTGATCAGGTAAGTGGCTATACCTACTACATCTACCAAAAACTCTTTGGAGAGGCTAGCATGCAATCTCATGCTTCTTGCTCACTCATTTAGTGTCTTGTTCACCCTCTCAGCAATACCATTTTGTTGAGGATTTCCTAGAACAGTTCTAATCTGCTTAATACTCTGATCTTCACAAAATTTCTTGAAGTCATTGTTGCAATATTCTCCCTCATTGTCTAACTTCAAGCACTTCACCTTTAAGTTTGTCTAATTTTCAACTTCAGCTTTCCATTTCCTAAAAACTATCAAAACTTCAAACTTGTTCTTTAGGAAATACACTCAGACCTTCCTGGTACAATCATCAATAAAGGTGACATAATACTGTGAGTCACCCAAGGATCTAACTAGTGCTAGTCCCCAAACATCAAGGTGTACTAATTCCAGTATCCTTGATTTGGTAGTCCTAATTGCCTTTGTGAAGCTTACCCTCTTTTACTTCCCCATCATGCAATCTTCATAGAATTCCAACTAAATTGATTTGAGACTTGGAATTCTTCCCTTGAACACCATCATCTTCAATCCTTTTCCACTCATGTGGCCTAGCATTTTATGCCACAATGAGGTGATCTTTGCAGTGCTCACTATTGTAGTCAAGTTGTACTCATTTGGGGTATAGTACAGTGTGCCTACCTTCTTGCCCTTGGCAATCACTAAGGCACCTTTAGTTACCTTCCACTGTACACTTCCAAAACTAGTGGTGTAACCTGCATCATCAAGTTGACTAATAGAAATTAAATTCTTTGCTAAGTCAGGAACGTACCTCACATTCTCCAACTTCTTGATGTGGACTTCTCCTGTGCCTACAATATCCAGACTACTTCCATCAGCAAGATAAATCTTCTTTTTCTCTATTGTTCTGTAGTTGAGCAATAACTCCTTCATGTTTGTGGAGTGAAATGATGCACTTGAATCAAGAATCCACGAATCAACTAGGCTTTCTTTGCAACAAACAAGTGCATCTGCAATCTCTTCCCTAGCTAAGTTTGCTGACTCCCTATCTCTGTCCCCTCCTTGATCTATCCTCTTAAAAGCTCTACACTCTCTCAAAGTGGCCTCTCTTGCCACAATTCCAGTAGGTGACTTTCTTCCTAAGAGCACTCTTCCCTTTGGATTTAGAGGTACTCTTTTTGCCTCCACTTCTCTCTGCTAACCACTACCTCGACACTCTGCATTTAAGGCAACACTAGACGATTCTATATAAAAGTTGCTCCTTCTTCACATGTCCTCACTGAGAATTAAATCTCTAATGTCATTCAATTTGAACGTATATCTGAATTGACAGAAACAAATAGTTTGAGATATGGTATGAATAGTTTATTAAAATGTCAATATTTCATATTAGCAAATCACATCTAGCAAATTTGAATGCATTAAATCAATTTAAAAACTTTCCAAAATAAAATGACAACTATTCAACTATAATATCTGAATTTAAAAACTTCTATATTAATTTTAAACATTTCATTAATAAAAAATTATGTTTGATTTATTTCAAAAACTTTCTAAAGGTATAACAAATCTAATCAAAAATTTATTCAATCATATATATCAATTAATTAAAAAATTTCTAAATATATTATGAATTCAAATTTCAAAAAGTTTCAATTTGAAATTTAAATTTCAATCTCTAGAATATATCATTGATAAATAATTTAAATTATTTTTATAAGCACTTACGAATCTCAAAAATAAATTACCATATAGAAATAATGTCAAACAGGGGCAATGTGATTAGACGGTATACCAACGTTTTAATATTATAGCCTTGTTTGGGGTCAATTATATTAAATTTCTAAAATTATTTATAACATCATTATTATTGTAAATATTTTAATATATAAATTTTTATTAACCTAATTACTATACAATTTCAACTTTATTTTCAAAATTAAATTTAACTTCAACTCTAACACTTGAAGTTAACTGAAACTCTTCTATATGCAATGTGTCAAGTAATGTTACCGAGCAATATGACTAAGCGGTGTACCATGGTACTTCAACGCACTATATTTAACAAATGAAACATTTGATTGAGCAATCAGACTGAGTGTTGTACCAGACCACTACTTCTAACTTTTCTAAATAACACCTTCATCAGTGTATCATTCGGTGTGACTGAGTGGTCAAATCAAGTGTACCATGTCAATTGGTAAGTGGTAGAATAAGTGAAGTAAAGTTTACATTTTTTTAAAAATTATATGATTTATGATGTAAATATTTTAATATAATTTTTTAGTATAAAATATTAAAATTATTTGATAAATATTATTGTAAATCATAGTAATGTATAGTAAAAAATAGAAATATATGATAACAAATGTATAAACAAACAACACCTGTAACATCCCCCAATGTATCGAGCAATTTATCGATCAGATTGGGTGGTGCACCGCAAGTGCACTACTTTACAATTATTATATAAATACCTTTGGTATGTTATGCGATGAGCCCTAATAGTGCAATCAAGTGACATATTGGGATTGCCCTTTTTCTTTGTGCTTAAAATATAATTAACATATTTTTCATAAAAATACTTAAAATTAATTAATTAATCGATAATTAAAGTTTTCATCATCAAAACCATAATTAAAACATCTTCAAACATAACTAAATCTTGTTTCCCGAGAAAAGTTTTATAGCAATTCAGCTAGTCCACTCCTTAACCTTTGGCTTGAGCTTTTTATTATAGCTGACGCTTTTACAAGCTTAACATCAATCTGGTGTTTTGTAAGCTCACATTGCAATCTTTACATCTAGTGTTTTATAGACTCATGCTATTAAACCTTTATAAACAAGGTACTTACCTTTTCTCGGTGTTTTTTAGACTTACACCACATCTACCAAGTGTTTACAGGTGATCAACGCCTCTTCCTTTCCTTTTGCAAAGAATTCTTACAACCCAATGAGATGGGTTTTCAGCTTGTACTATAAAATCAAAGTGCAAAATAATATCCATGGAAAACAATGTGCAGTGATTAAAAAAAAGTTCAGACAAGACTTAACATTAAAGCACAAAACAAAAATGATTAAAAACAAAATATTTAAGTATAATAAAATATTCAATCAGTATAAAGTAATCAATCACTGTTCAAGCATTACAAAATATTCAAATATTATTCAAACATTATAAATCACTCAACCATTGTTCAAATATCATTAAATATTATGGAAATATTTCAACATCAAAATCAATAATAAAGAATTTTCCCAACAACAATTTCCTCCTCCTACTAAATACTCTCTCCTTCCTCAACCCAACTGTATTATCTCCTTGGTCTGTTTTCTGGGCCTTTCTCCTTTAGACCTGGACTCATTCTATTGTCTCACAATCATATTATCTTTTCCCTTCCATCATCCCTATTGTGTTCCTACCCAGCCCCTCTCCTACACTTAGCCAAAGTATGTCCAACCTTGTAGCACCTAGAACAAAACTTTGGATCCACCAACCATACATCACAAGTTGAGTGATCATCTCATCACCGGCTAAGATTTTGTTAAGTCCATTTCAACACAAATGGTAGTTAAACCCGCAAATCTGTTGTGCATTTCAGCACCCCAGGAGGCTGCAAAGCATGGTGAGGCATACCCATATCAGAGTCCAAGAGGATTCAAGACCAGGTAAGAATGAGGGTGAGCATCTAAAATCCAACATCCTCTTTGCTTTGATAATCCAAGCATTTTTGATATAAGCCCTAACAAAATCTTCTCTGTTGGTGAATCTGATGATCACCTACCTTGAATCAATAGCAACCAGAAAGAAAGAAAGGTTCCTTGAAGGGGATGGCACATTTCAAAAATATCAGACATTTCTAATCTGCTCGAACTGAATTTGTCAACATACATCCACGACACATAAACCTTACAATTTTAAGAAACTAAAAGAAGATGAAAATCACATTACAAAGAATACCAACTATACTGCAAAAGTAACCTCTGCAATGCCATGGTAGCTAAAAAAATACCAACTTAGATGGCAACAACTACAAAGTGCCGACATATATCACATAGTGCTGACACATATCACATGGTGCCAAACAAGGGGGATATGTTCTAACATCAACAAAACCACTAGCATTATCCCAAAAAAAGAAAAGAAAACTGAGATGCTCTATGTACATGATGAAGATGAATGTGATTGCCCCTTCAGAAATAGTTTGCACAATTGTTTGACTGGTTCTACATCCACGTGCCTTTCCTCGAGGCTCTTAGTTGCTTCATTTGCCACCTCAACCTGTGCGCATGCATCAGCAGTCACAAGTTAGGTTGGTCACTTAAAGCAAGCAAGAAAGAGAAGCAATGCAACATCAATCTAACTATAATCTCATTACATGGAGTCAACCACAAATCTTTTTCTTTCATGTATTTTTTATATATGCTCAAATCTTCAATTAAATTATATAAATTTAAATTTTTTAATAATTTCTAATCAAATAATTTTAATTTTTCCTCTAGTTTTAATTTCTTCTATACTAATTAACTTTTTTTCTCCTCATTGGTGTATTCTTTGACCTTATAAAGATATATAACCAAACTACTTGAGCTGATTTTCTCTAATTCAGTTGGTGCAACTTCTACTCTATTCCTAATAAAATTATTTTTATAGTTCAACATGCATAGCAACAACACTAACATTTTACATGTGTCATGTGGTCATGCTTTATAGTTCAACAATCTAAGAAAATAAAAATTTTGTAAAATTTTTCTTTTAATTTTAAAGGTATCTTCCTGTCACATGACACTTCAAAAGCATTTCTCCACTACATCCATCTTATTTTAATTCTATGAATAACATCCCCCTATAATTTCACCATTACTACATATTATAAATCCTAAGTACTTAAAACTTTTACTTTTATAAATCTCATGGCTAAGTGTATATTTTTCATGTCATTGAACCTACATTCCATATGATAAATTTTTGACCTACTTAATCTAAAACCTTTGAACTCTAAATATATCATTATAATTTAAATTAAAAACTAATTCATAAGTTACATTCATCAACTAAAAATATGTTACCTTCCAAAAAAAGAAAAACACTAAAAATATGTTATTAGCAAATAACATACACCAAGGTATTTCTCCTTAAATTTCCTTAATTATTTCATCTATAACAAAGACAAACAAATATAAACTTAGAAAAGACCCCTAGTACAAGTCTATGTCTATAGTAAATCTCTAAGTTTTAATACTAGCAACTATTATCTCGTACATATCCTTTATAATATGAATAAATCTTGTAAGTACTCCTTTTCTTTCTAAAGTCCACCACAATAAATTTCTAGGTACTCTATCATAAGCTTTTTCTAAATGAAAATCATATGAAAGTCTTTTTCCTTAACCCTAAAATTTTATTTGTCTAAGTAAATAAATACATTTCTTCGTTGATTTATCCAATATAAACCAAAATTGATTTTCCATCATTGTAGTTAGATGTTTTAACCTTTTTCAGTTACCATTTTCCATAATTTCATAGTATGATTCATTTGTTAGGATCAAATGAGAAATTAAAGGGGGTGAATAGTGTTCCTCTACTTAATATTTTACTATAATTTGATTTTTTTGCAGAGATAATTGCTTTCACGGCAATTACAGTGAGTACAGTAAAATAGTATTAGCAGTAATTTATTTTTGATGCAATCACAAACAAGAACACAAAAAACTAATAGTGGTTTTCCAAAATGGGTACTACGCCACTCCTCAAGCACAAGCTTAAGAGTTTAACTACTAAGTGTTATCAGAGTTAACACCAACCCTAACAATTACAATGGTGTTTAAGGTAGAACACCAAGTCCACAATGTGTTTTAAATAGAACACACAATCAACCTACAAGAGTTCAGATTAGACTCTTCAATCACCAACAAGTGTTTAATGTCAAACACTTAAAGTAACAAACCATGCGTGCTTAATACCGAACACAACCAACAAACTTATTCAAGACAACTTGCATGAAATTAAACCTTATAGACTGTGTGCTTAATATTAGAAATTTTGTTGCAGATGCATGAAGAGAAGATCTGTGGCCTTTAAGTTTTAATCAAGCACTTGGAGTTTTCACATTGTTCTTAGTTATACACCAAAAATCAAGCATGCAAGAGTATTTGTAAAGCACACGAGGCCAAATATATATAGACGTTGGTTTTGGACAACAGCTAAATTAAGTACTAATGGCTAGTTATACTAAGTCCAAACATCCGTGCAAAATACATGCGATACACAAATTCTATCATGGTGTTCAAAGGAAATATCACAGAGTTATAAGACTTTCTTATATGGTGTTTTGGAGATGGTACTACAAAGACTAGAATAAATAACATGGATTTCCTAAGTTTTATCACGGTGATCCAAGAGATAAGACAATGGAAATTTGATATGGTGTAGCTTGGAATTCAAGAGATTTTCTCATGGTACCCCAAAAAATTTAGGATGGTATACCGACATAGTTTATGAGTTCAGTCAATCCAAAATAGTACAAGAAGGGTTCGGTCAACTGTGTTTTACCATACAGATGATTTGAGGTATTTTATGGTAGATCAAAATAATAGGATTAGAGTTTGAAGGTTAAAAGGGCACGATAGACAGGATATTAATAGGGTGTTCAAGAAATAAGATACAAACTTTCAGGATAAATAATGTAGAACACCATGGAAACTATCTTGAAATTCTAGAGTTTTAGTCTGGTATTTTGGGGTTCTTCTCTACAGTATGAAAAAATGTGGTCCTTCAGAGATAAGGGCACGAAACTCTAGGATTTTACTCTAGTTTTCGAAGGTTTCCTATAATGTCAAAAATGTGGACATTTAGAAAGAATCTTCTGATGGACTAGAGCATCTTTCAATGAATTAGACAACAAACAAAAAGTGTCATACAAAGAACCAGACATGCATATGGATATACTTAGTAATTGACTTCTTAATTGAACTAATGATCTGATATGAGGACTTTATCATAAGATGAACTAGAGATATTTCTAAAGCCCAAGAGCACTAAATGAGAATTTACTTATACAAAATATCTATAGAACATTTTTGATAATTCCTTTAGCAATCTCTTTCTCTTCTTTACTTTATCAATGACATCCTCTTGCTCTTCTTTATTTTATCAGCAACATCTTCAAGGGTTCCTTTGTTTTTCTTCTTTGCTCCATTTACACTAACAAGCTCCCCCTTTATGACGATGGTAAAAACTATTGTAATATGTTACAGACCTATTGTATATTACAAACTACATACACATTACAAATCATTTTACATATACAAATACAAGATTGATCATATAAATTCCTCTCCCACTTATTGTCATTAGCATAAAGAGAAACCTGGTAAAGAGAATTAGCTCCCCATGAAATATGGACTCAGTGACAAATTAGCAAAATCAAGCAATAAGGTAAGAGAATTAGCTCCCCCTACAATGTGGCACAAAAAAGAAAACACTCTGATAGATGAATAAAGAACATTTATAACAAAGCATTTAGACAAAAATCTTCAAAGGACACATCCCTAAATTTCTTCAAGGCATATGAATTATTTTTCTTCTATAAGTTTTGTAAAAATATCAACCAATTGATCAACAATAAGAATATGTTCTAGCCTAATGTTTCCATTTAGAAAATTCTCTCAAAAAAGTAATTCTTACTTGTATATGCTTGATACTGGAATGAAGAACTAGATTCTTTGACAAATCAATGGCACTTTTATTGTTACAGAAAATGCATGTCTGACCAAACTAACTCCATAATCTTTCATTGTTTGTGTAATTTATAACATTTGAAAGTAATACAATCCAACAGTAATGTACTGCTTCAATGTTGATAATGCCACCCTATTTTACTTTTTACTGTTACAAGATACTAAAGAATGTTCTAGAAATTGACATGTTTCATTGGTACATTTTTTTCAACCTTAGTACCAACATAATCTACATCATTATATTTGACTAATTCTAAATACCCTTGCCTATGATAGAATAATCCAAAACCTGTTGTCCCTCATAGATATCTTATGATTCTTTTTACTACAATTAAATATGATTTTTAAAAATTTGCCTAAAATCTAGCACAAATGCATATAATGAACAATATATCGAGTCTACTTGTTGCTAAATATAACAAAGAACCATCGTCCCTTGAAATTACTTAACATCAACTGAATTTCCTTCTCCATCAGCGTCAAGTCTGGTATCTATGCTCATTGGAGTACCAATAAGTTTAGCAACTCAATATAGTATTTTTCTTGATGAAAAAATCCCCTCTTCAGTTTGCTTAATATCCTAAAAAGAAATTCAGCTCACTCATCATGCTCATTTCAAATTCCTATTTCATGATTTATTCAAAATTCTCACATGCTTTTCTATTTTAAGATCCAAAAACAATGTCTACATAAATTACACAATTCATTTTCCCTTTTAATAAATAAAGAATTGCCAACCTTCCCAACAGTGAATTGATTTGCAAGAAAAATTTTTTAAAGTCTATCATACTAAGGTATAAATGCTTACTTTAGTCCATAGAATGATTTCTTCAACTTATAGACATGATCTAGATATCTATCATTCTTAAACCTAAGGGATTGTTTCACATACACCTTTTTCTATAAATATTTATTTAAGAAGGTACTCTTCACATCCATTTGATACAATGTCATATTCTGTTAGGATTGAAGCTTCACTAAAGGAGAGGGTGAATAGTGAAGTACAAAAATTATTCAATAAAAAGCTTTATGTTAAAAACACTTTTTGAAAACGTTCTTCAAAAAAGTGACTTAGAAAAATAAGGTTAATTGAGATAAAGATGAATAAATAAAACACAAGTTCAATCAAGGCAGGTGAACACAACATTTTTATTGTGATTCACTTAAACTAGGATACTCCACTCCCCAAGACATCTACCTTGAACGTTTCACCATAATTTGGTATTTTACATGTTCACACCGTAACCTTTACAAGGGTCTTAAGTGTTTACCTGGCTGAACACCTAAATTTTTTCTTGTTTGTACATGTACTCTTGGATCACCAATAATTTGTTCATTTGAATGACAAGACATGAAATGCCACATATGAGGGTTTTTAACTAAATAAGATCTTGAAATTCGTTCACCATTATCTTCCTTATATTTTTTTCTTCATCATCATTTTCCAATGTGAGAATTTTCTTTTTATTGTCTATATCTTTATCAAATGTTACATGTATTGTTTCTTCAACTCAGTTATCATTTACAAAATATACTCTATAAGTTCTACCAATCAGAGAGTATCCAACAAAATAAGCCTCATTCGATTTTTCCTCAAACTTATATCCCTTTGATCCATAAAAATTTACAACCAAATGTTTTGAAATGACACCTTTGGAATTTTGTTGTTTCAAAGCTCAAATGGTGACTTTCCTAATATTGGTCTCAAGTACACTCTATTAATAATGTAGTATGTTTTATGTACAACTTCAACCTACAAAAATTTTGGCAAAATTGTGGCATTCAACATTGCCCTAGA
>JAMKPZ010003043.1:0-46136 GCA_024699675.1 Amphibolis antarctica
ATTTTACATTCAAATAATGTACGTGAATTTGTTTAATATGAATTACAAGATATTTGTTCTTATCCTGCCATTCTCCATCAAACCACTTATCCATGTACTTCTCAACAAAATAAATTTGCTCACACCATGATGTTGCTACAACATGGCATTCTAGATGTTGCTTGCACCTTGATATTGTAAATGTACATTCTACATATTTTTGATGTAATATTGTTCTTATCACCTCGTTTCTTGTAAATATTTTACAGGTTATGATGATGTCAGTGCCTTATTCAAAGGCTAGAGCTTAAAGATTTTTGGACAACCCGATGAAAAACTCAAAGAAACTGAAATTTATTTTAGTTAAACCCACAATTTTGACTAAAACTCCGAAACTTATTTGATTGAATTTTGTAGGATACAAGATTCAATATTCCGAGATTTTAATGATTAATTAGTGGGAGGTGTAACCTTTCTTAGTGAATATATACACAACATATCTTCCACTCATACTCTCTATTCTTATTTTCCACTTGTTATTGGAGTGTTAGGTTTTGAGAGTCACATTTTTTTAAAAAAAAAAATCTTAAGTAGGAGGAAGGAATGTAGTCATCACCCTCCTCACCCATCTTGGAGATTTTCTCTTCCAATGTTGACAAAGCTTGATGTGGAGCACATGCAAAGAAAGGAGGAAAAAGAAAAAGAGAGAGAGAGAGAGAAAACAAAAGAAATATAAAAAATGGTGGAAGTTAAAAAATAAAAAACAAAAAATATTTAATATCTATTATCTATCATCCAATATTTTCTCTCTTAGGGTTTATGAATATATCACATTAAAAATCTATATTCTCTTTTGATGTTTGTGGAATACCTTATCTTAAAAATTTATACTATTTTAAGATTTGTGGAATACCTTACATAAATTCACATTATTTTGAGGTTTGTAGAACATGTCATAGAAACCATCCACATCAAATCTCTTTTATTGGATGATTGATAAAAATTGTATTTGTAAAAATATATGTGTAAGTCACTTGATATTTACTTACACAATATTATTACTACTTAAATTTCTATCTATCATGTATCTCTTTTGTTTATCTTATTATGTATAATTCTTTTGCAAATTGGATGCTCCAACTTAAGGTAGAGTGATAGAGTTAAGTATAATTCACATTTAAGAATGACTAAAATTAATTTTTAGATATTTATGACATTAGAAACAGTGTACTTCCAACATAAATGTCAGAATTCAAGGACTTATATACTTCAGATCTAATTAAAAATATATTGAAATATAAGGCATCCATCAAAGAAATTTAAAAATTTATATCTAATCATCAAACCTCGAAATTTGCACAAAACATCAATTATACAAATAAACAGTATTTAGACATTAGCAAAAATATGCTGAAATAGAAGAGAACAATAAAAAATAAAATAAAAATTTAGAACTAGGTATTCAAACTTGAAATCTACACAAAAACAAATTACACAGGTATACACACTATAGACTATGAAGAAGGATGGAAAATTTTTCTTTATAACAGTAAGAAAGTGCTATTCTGAGTAGATTACTAGATCTCTTGGTTGGAAGTCGACTTATGGTGAGGTAGCAATAATTTTGGCAAAAAATGGAGCTTAAACATGGTTGCAAGCTACCAGGAGTATAGCAGTGAAGTTGGAGAAGAAAAGTGAAGAAAAGAGGGCGCTAGATGGAAAAAATGAGAAGAAAGTGGAGAGACATCCTACAGCTTTGCTGGACATCACATGGAAATGCCAAACCAAGGCTTGCACCTTCAGCCTTCATGAGTTTCCACAAATCAATAAAAACAAACTTCCACTAACACAAGGAGATGTGAAACACAGACAAATATCATTTCAGCCTTTGTGATTTTAAATACTTATCAAGGAAATTTTGCCAACATATGTATAGGTTTAACAACTTGCTTTGTATAATGCAGTGTAAAATCGAGAAACATACCTGCAAGGCACCTTGAGAAATAATTTCTTCACAGAGTATGTCAGAATTGCGAACTAGATTACTCAGAGCTCCTGCAGCATTTGATTTTGTTTTATCCTCCTCCTCTGAAAGGAGGAGCCTTGTTAGTTGAGGTATGGAACTCCTAAGTTCCCCATAAAGAGCGTCATTGTGGTATGCAGCATTTCCAACCTGGACAGACATGAACATTGTTAGAAAATGATTGACCATTGAATATGAAGACAAATGTTTATGAACTCATGTCATTAAGTGCATATCAGACAAGAAAGTTTCATCAAAAAAACTTATGATAAAATTTGGCACATGCATATCTATTGGATCAAAATATTTCTAAAAGACCACAAAAATACTAAGATGATCACAAGGGGCTCATCATAAACTGCATAAGAAATGCAAACCACACAAATAACGGTAGGTAAAATAAAAAAGGCTGACAAGACATGATTTTTCACATCAAGAAATTAAATTTTAGAAACATACCATTGCCAATAAATAAATAATTAGGGCAAAACATGGTGTGCTAATTTCTTTTTATAAAAACTTAAAATTACTGCTAGAAACAGATGCAACATAACTCTGATATCAATATAAAGATCTAAACATGATGGATGAAACTAAAAAGTCAAGAACCTAACAAGCAAAAAACAATTTGTTGAACATAAAATTATTATAAGCTGATAAAAAGGGAAAAAGTACTAAAAGCAAACGCAAATGGATAATGATACTTCGGAATACATGGTTAACATGTCAATCACGATGTAAACAAAGTCAAATTACAATTGGTTCATTATAGGTCATCAATGCACAATGCCATTGATACAAAGAGTTTAAAACAAGTGCAAATCGTATAAGCAAAACAAGAGAATTTTCAAGGCATGGGAAAAAAAAGGTACAACAGTGAAAGAAACATAGATGAAGAAAATGTCATAATAGAGCTTGCATATTTTATGCATGCAAAAATTAAAAAATAAGATGGTGAAGAAACAAAACTATATTCAAGCTGATCACAAGATGTTTCTTGCTTGGGCTAAAACTACCAAGCAATTTCAACTAGACAATGTCAGAACTATTTTACAACTAGCATCAAGTATTTGATCCTTTAACTTCTCTACTCTTGTTTTGTTGACTGTTGACTGAATGCCTGCATAATGAGGCACTTTATGGCCAGCCATGTTTATGAGTACAGAAAATAAATCGAATCAGCCTTCTAAATTTCATATGCAAGTTCTATATTTCTAAGAAAATTCATATAGAAAAATCATAAACAAGGATCAGAACGTTAAGAGGACATACAGCAAAACATGCAAATTTCCTAGTCCGCTTGTCTGGATCAGCACATCTTTCAATTAGGAGATCAATAATTTTATTTTTAGACTACAAAAAAGAGCACAAGGAAGCCATTAGATCAATATAAGCAAAATATTTGTCTAGTATCGCTGTAATTCTAACTTACAAGTGAGGTATAGAAATAGGGACTGTGTCGACACATATTTCCAATAGCACTACAGGCCTTTGCTCGAACATCTGCATCTTCATAACTTAGAAAGCTTTTCAAGAACTCAAACAAACAAGCTCTGCCAATAGCTTCATAAAAATCCTGCGGTATTAAATTTCTTCCCTTTAAAATTTATGCTCAACAATACCATGCAAACAAACCTAATAGGGAGGTAGTGCTGAAAATAATAATCAATCAGATCACTACCATGGGACAGAATTGTGCTTTAATTATATAAGATGTCAATTTTATCTTATTTTAATGCTGCTCTAGTTTTGTTCATGTTAATGGCATTACATTAAGTAAAGCAAGATAGGATGCTGCATTGGCAAAAATAGACCAACCACAAACAAGAACAATCAAAATGTATTTTTTCACCTTTGACATTCGAGCTAGGTCCGAAATTATCATCAACATGTCAAGAGTAGCCTCCCTTGGGCTAAAACTACCAAGCAATTTTTGAACGTTGCCTGGATCTAACAAGCCTCCTTGTAGAAGCTGAAGAGCTAGAGGCCGGTAACTAGCCATTTTAGCAACAAAAGCAATTGGCCGCACAATATCTTTTGTTTCAACATACCCCATGCATCTTAGAATGCTTGTTGGCAAACTGACCTGAATAAGTAAGAAGAAGGTGAAAAAATATATATTAAAATAAAGGAAAACTAACAGCAATATAAAGCCAAAAATGTAACCTCTAACAAAATCTGTAGATACTGAGGCAATTGGCTCTCAATTGCTTTAACCATGTTGTTGCTCTCTGGACCAATCTTACCAACTGGGGAACCAATGTTTAGAAGATGGCCACCATTTATCGATGCCGATGTTGCAGGCAAGCCAGGAACACTCTGTAATACAACAAATGGAAAGGCCAACAGATCAATCACAGAATTGATTAAATCCCTGATTCCCTGTCTTCCTCCACCAATGGTGTTCCAGTCTTTCAAAGCTTTGAGATGTGTATCAGATATCAACTCACAAATGAACTTAACACATTCACTCCTGAAAAGAATCTCAAAGACAACACCACCAGCTAGGCAATGGCAGATGGAACGTATAGTTCCTATAACTCCAACTGGTGAGAAACCAACAGGAAATTTTGCCCCATCACTTTCTTGTAAAATTTCTTTGTTAATAGTATATCCCAACAAATTCATAAGATGCTGTGGAACGTGACATGAACATGCTTGCTTAATAGCCAGAAGCCCCCCACATTTTAGCTTCATTTCCAATAACCCAATCAAGCCATCATAGAGTCCATGCCAGTTTGATAATTGACAATGACAGCTGCTTACTGCTGTATTGTCACTGGGTGACAAAAGTTCAAGGTAAGGTTGGAACATTGACATTGGAGGAATTAAAGTCAATGAAGCATCAGAGATGGGCTTCATAGGTCCTCCATTCTCCAGGGATAAAAGTGAAGCCAGAGCTAACATTGCTGATGCACAATGTGGTTCAAGTAAATTTGATACATTGAAGGAAGAAATGTATGCAAGTACAGAAAGACGATTGCGTTGCTTCTTGTGTGAATTTGTAAGAATACATGCAGCCGAGGTTTTTCCAGCTGACATCAAGTTATGAGAAACAGTTGCTAATACAAGGCAAGAATGTAGGATTATGGCTTGTGGATTTGATAATTTACATTTTTGGTTATGGTTTTCTGCTTTGTCTTTCCTGAGATAAGAAGCACATACAGATAACAAATAGAATATAACTGATACCATACTGCCATCCTCACCACCCTCAGCATCAGTATCTGCAGCATTTGGCAGCCCACATAACACATAGGATGCAAAGGCACTAGATAGACAGATCCGTAACATAACCTGATGATAATAACTGGATTAATTTAGGAAGGAAAATTGGCTTCAATTATAAGCATGTATTATAAAGAGCAAAAAGAAATAAGTTTATAAAAAGAGATCATGGGAAAAGTTGCTGATAACAAGCTCCACCACCATTTTAGGCAAAATAACCAATGTTTCAATAGTTAATTTATATTAAGAACTCTGCTTGATAAATAAGGAACTAGAATCAAATTACCATTAACTGCATTATTACAAAAGAAACTAACAAATATCCCTTATACTAAAGAATCAAATTACTAAAGAATGCCATAGGATCAAATGAAGAGAATTATTCTGTTTTAAAAAGTTTTTTAAGATTTGCAAATAAAACAAAAGACATTACACAAGATCCAATTCCCTTATACAATCCATCTGTCAGTTATAAATTTAACCAAAGCATATAAAATACCAAAGATATATTGAGCACCATATCAGAAGGCTTGAAGAAAATGGGCACCAGGAATCTGAGAGCTTAATTGATTGATTAAGTTTCTAAACAAGGGGAAAAAAGAAGTTTCCACATTAAGATGAATCATGCATGATTACGATTTTTTATGTAATTGAGTTAGAGTAAGATTATTCAACATAACTGACTTGTAAAACATAGCACAACCCTTGGAATGAATAGAAACACCAATGGTACATGAAGTTACATTTCATTATTAAATGGTTTTTCATCATGTATAAAAAGTAACAAACCTGAAGACTAGCATGAAGAGCAGATTCAAGTCCATTGTGAAAACAGTGGTATATTGCAACCTGAACAGGTTTTGATTCTACAAAATACTTGGTAGCAATCTTAGTAATGTTATCAGATTCGTTCATAAAAGTAGGACTTTTACATTGGTGATTTTTGTTTCTCAAAATTTGTAATGGAAAAGAGCATGGATGCTTTATCATAAACAAGCCTTCTGATGCATCCATCAAGACCCAGATAGCCTTGCATGCTTCACAAGCAGCTGGCAGCTTATCTGAAGAACCAGACATGAGTGATGAACCTGACACTGCTAAGCACTCACATAAAAGATTTAGTAAGTTGGATTTCAAAGCATGATCCAGTATCTGCATTATGTTCTCTTCAATACCAACTGGTTGACTTGAATTGTGTGTTTTCAGCCTAGCAGAAACCTGAGATAACATTACACATACACTTGCAGTACATTCATATAAAATCCTTCCAGGTGCATCACTGATGGATTGAATAATCTGCCATGAATTGATAGGGATATAGATATAAGGACCTTGGATCAAATGAATGGAAATTCATTTACAAACTTTATCTAACCTCTGAATATAGTCCTAGAAGAGCATGCAAGTGTTTGACATGCATTGCTCCACCGTTATCCATTAACTTTTTGAAAATCAAAAGGCCCTGCATAATCACAACTTGAAAGATATAAAAATTCAAAAAGAAAACATAAAGAAAGGTTTGGGTAATAAGATCAGTTATAGCATAGTGTCATGAGAAACACAAAACAGAAAGCATAAGATACAAGCAAGGGGACATATTGCAGGTTGTAGCAGCATCCGCTACAAAAAAACATGCTATGCCACTAATTACTTAATTGTACCTTGGCTACTAATGGATGTGCATCAGGAATCTTGTGTCTAATTGTGGTCGTAGCAAATTCAATAATACTACATGTAGTTTCATCTAATGCTGTGGAATGATGAAGAGCCCCAGCATCCATTAAGTTTGTGAGTATTATCATTGATTGATTAACTTGAGCAGCATTCGGAATCCTATAGAGAAAAAAAGAATCAGACAATTTTCGTAGTTGTGGAAGTTAGGAGTAATTTAAAGTGGTATATGTAGCAATAACTCTGGGTAAAAATTATGTAAAAATTACTTATGCTTATTATTTTTTGTATAGTAATTGATGAATGAACAAAAAATTGGACCTCATAAAAAGCAAAAACAAAAACACAACAATTTATCGTGCAGTGGACAATTCTGTTTTACCATTCAATTATTCCACTGAACCATTGAATATCTTGTTTCAGATTGCCATGGTTACATTTATGAAGTAGCAAGAAAAGTTCTTTTTTAACCAACTTAAACCAAACAGTGTTCTCACTAACTTGACAATTCTTCACGAGACAAAACATAATCATTTAAGTAATTTTTTGAACATTTGATCCTCAATTCATGCCCCTTTTTGTAATTTCACTTTCCATAAAATATTTTAATGAATTACAGTATAATCTAATCAAATAAATGAGAGAGAGAGAGAGAGAGTCTTAGCACAATGGTAGGGCTGTCTCAAAATTCATAAACTGCATTTAGTAAAAGCTTTTTCAACTTTAGGAGTAAGAAAAAATAGTTTCTTCAATTTCTTATATCAAACAAGGTAAAAATTCTTCACGTCATCATTAGAAGTGATTTTTGGTTGGACAATAAAATAACATTAAAAGGGCACATATCATTATGTTGTGGCATTTTAACATTAAAATAAGTAATTTTAATATTGAAATTGTATTTTTTAATGTTGATGTGATTGGATATCATAATAAGAAAATATGAAAAAACTACATTGAGAATCCTCTACGTCATCATTACATTGAGAATGATTTTTAATTTAAATGAGAGTCATAAAACGAAACCATAGTTTATTGGGTTTGAATCCTAAAAAGTGGTCTCTTTATGTATGAATGTAAAGAAGTTGTGTGCAATTGGACCTTTCCTAAACCCTACACTGGTGAGAGTCATGCATTGAGTTTACCCTAATCTAATTAGCTAAATAATTATGAATGGTATTCGGCATAAAACAATTTGAAATGTGTCTAAAGAAATCCAAAAAATGGACGTCTTATCCAATGAGATTAATGTTTGTGTTAGTGGATAATAGATAACCATACATCCTAGTCATTAGCTAATCCTATATCACGGTATTAAGACACCTAGGCAGTAAGCTAAGGTGCCTGAGCACCTAGGAGCTCATATAAATATTTTAATTTTATTATTTTCTAAGATATATATCATAAGAAATATGTTTATTTTAACTCTATTATTCTCAATATAATTATATAACATCAAAATATGATGTGCAATAATTATACTGCATATATTTCAAAAAATATGTATGATTATATATTTCTATAATTATGTATATTTTAGAAATATTCCACAAGGTAAGCCAGGGAACCTGACCAAATAATGCCTGAGCCCCTACATCAAGCCTAGGCACCTACTTTGGTAATGACTGTGTTAATCAAAGGTAAGATTTTCTTGTTTCTCCGCATGGTATCTGAGCATAAGTTTAAACCAAAAAGTAAAAGAAAACCCACAAAAAGATCACCAAAAACCCAGTCACCCCTTCCATTTCCAACCGCCACTCCCATTATCAATATAGCCAACCCCTCCAATAACCACCATATCATTGCAGACCAATAAGGACCACTGTACCTCTGTCACCATCAATGACAAAGGCTACTTGCTACATCCATCAACAACCATGGCTTATAACAAATCCACTAGCATCACCTAGGGCTTCCAATTCATCCATCATCTGTAGCCAAGGGGTCTAATGCTTTCATAGTTTCATCATCAGAAACAAGGGCATTTTTTCCCTCTTCCACTGCAGGCCAGCTCTCCAACAGACAAGTAGCCATTGGTAAGCCTTCCAAGCCACACTGCTAGACTGATCTCATGCACCAATGTCCTATGATGGTTTTTTTGCCTTCATACAGCCATGATATGAAGGTCCAATCTGTGCCCTAAAGTTTTCTGTTTGAAGGCTGCCTGTCAGTCTGCATGTCTGCTTGTTAAGGTCTTTGTGGGCATCTATCTTGGCAAAGTACAAATATCTAACAGTTTGTGAGTTACAGTAGCCTATGTTTCCTTTACAACTTCTAACTCAATGCTAAACAATCACAATGGTATCAAATCACAATGCTATCTAATGTCTGCTTGTAATGGTTATAAGTATTGACCATTCTTGATAAATCTTCTATGTTTTGACTTTTAAAATTTTTCCAAACATCTGCAGAAGTCCCAACATAGCTCCTAGAAGATTTAAACAAATAACTATCTTTGATTGTGAATTTTAAGAAAAGATTTAAACAAATAATTTAATCACAAATAGTAATATATGGAAGAAAAGAATTCATGTGATTCACCTTACATAATGGGTTTATGACTTTGATTGTTGTAGTTATTAGTTTTTATCCAATAAAGAAATGAAAATGCTTATATTTCAACAAAAATTATCCAAGATATTGATGTGATTACAAGATCAAAAAAATATACAAAACAAAAATTGACACACCACACATGTTTCCTCATCAAAAACAAGCCCAAATCTATGTCTTCTATTTGGAAAGGGGTTGGGAATTGGAAGAGGGGGATTTATGAACAGTGGAATGAGAGAAATATGGTGGTTACCATATCTTCGTTTTAATAAATGGTATTTGTCTATAGAATCTGATTTAGATGGCGATCACCGTCAAAGACCTCACCAAAAAAGGACCCCACTATCAATACCCTATGCAAGGACAAGCCTTATGCATTATCTAATGTGATACTTAGTAGTATTGTAATATAGATTAAATTCTATAATGTAGTTACTACAATTTTTTTCTTAAATAGTTAAGGAGTGATAAGGTTTATATTCCAACCACATTAAGGACCTACCAAGGAGGCTTGACATTTCAATGTCTAGCCATATCTTATTTTTGTCAATCTATTTCTTATAAAAATCTAAAAACCTCATTGTTTTTATATAAATCTAGCTTATGTTTCTATTTTTTAACTTTCCAATATTAGATCTAGGCCACATTGAAATCTCCATCTATAATTGCATATAATCCAGTAATACCTATGAAAAACTATTATTTTTTTTCTAGTTATTCATGACACTTACATGTTGAAAGTGTCCATAATGCTTGGGCACCTTGATGCCTTGATAACCATAATTCCAACTAAAACTCTCCATGACATTGATGAGCTTCAAAGATAGTAAATACTTATCAACCATTTGAGCTTGGCAATGATTGCCATGTGTCACATGCCACACCTTTTTGTTACGCATACATACCTAAGTCCATGCATAAGATTAAGCTCAATAACTTACATGAGCCAAAAACAAAAACCCAATTTCTATGCTTGGTTAAACTTCTTTACACCCCTAACTCCAACCATCCTACACAAAAATCAAAACAAGGCCCTTCAAGTAAAAATGTCAGACTGTATACAAATATTCAAAGCTAATAATGAGAAAAGTAAACAAGTTTTAACATATATATATATATGTGACATAAATGAACTAGGGCAATGAATAATAATATCTATGTGTCAATACTCATAAGAAAGAAATTGTAAAAATTTATACCAAGAAGCTTCATGTGTTTCTTTGCACCATGATTTCATTGGACATAGAATGGCTATTAGTGAATCATGATCTTGAGCAATGGCATTAGCACCCTTAACTGTGCGTGAGTTCTTTTCCAACTTATCTAAAATCTGGCAATCTAAGAACAAAATAGCTAATGAGGCACAAGTACAAAATAGTTTAAATGAAGTTCTGAAGTTTACATTGTCTGAAATATTATCAGCATGTTAATGGTATTACTTAATGCATAGTTACACACAAAAAAAATGTACCCACAACTTCCAAACAACGGTCAAAGGTAATCCAGTACTGCATTTTTTTGAGCACAGCTTCATTACGAACTTAGGGTAAAGGAAAATCTCCAAAACATGTTAGATACTTGAAGGCTTCATGGTAGGTTTGTTATCTATACCATTAATACCTGATCAATGATATCTTCCATCCATTCAATGCAAATATTACGATTCTTGTGACAAAAATTATTAAGGCAACAAACTAAGTGACAAAAATTATATTCATGTGATTTTTTATATTTATGGATATAAAGTAAGTAATGCAATAAACTAAAAATAACTTGACGAGACTAATATACATATTATATTGTTTTTCTATTACTGCTCAAAAAACAAGCTGAGACTAGATACATATTTGCATGTTTTATACCTGAAGGGGAAGCATCATTGGAAACAGCATGAACTGAAGGATCAATTAATTGTGAAGGAACAATTGCAGGTGCACCAGGAACATCAACTTGGCCACTGATAATACCTTGAGCATTGTCACCTTGAAATTGTGAAGTAACGATTTCACCTGCAAAAAGATATGTGAGATTTGTTGAAGACATTGTAAACCAATTGGATTTTTTCCAAGCAAATGACAAGCTTTTAAAATTTCAGGCATTTGGTTGTAAAGGTTGATACAATATTTTCTCACCCTGACAAGCCAAATCACAACTTCTATCACCAACACTTGCACCAAGAAATTCCTAAATGTCAAAATAAAAATAAATCATTAGCCTCTATACAATGTGCTTAGTTTGTAACAATAAAAATAATATAAATACAGACATGAGTTTCAAATTTTGTGAGATCAAGGAAAAAAGAAAATACCTTAGCCTCTATATCTTCTTGGTTTTCTTTGACAAATGGATGCTCAAGCAAAGCGGGCCATGTTAACCTACTTTGAGGAACCTGCATTCAACATTGTGCATTTAAATTTTGTAATTAAAATGTAAGGTGTATTTAATACTCACATAGTTAACGTAATTTTTTGCAAGCACCTTAAATTTTCAATATCAATCAAAACACATGTATCACAATATTTGTAATTATAATTAAATAATTATAAATTTATAACTACAATTTAGTAGATACAATTTTAAAAGAGTTCCATGGTATTGCCAAATCAACTTAATTAAGCAATATGGAAAGCTAACCTTGTTCAGCAAGCCTTTTAAAAAGCTTTTAAAATTAGAACTCATGCTTTCTGGATATTTGACTGGATCCTATCACATAAAAATAAGTAGGAAATATTGAATTCAGAGGATAGACCAGGACATGAACTCAAAATGAATAAAAAAGGTTAAGACAGGGAAAAATAACCTATTCACCTTGACAATGTGTCTAATGAGTGCATACACTGAATTGGTATAAAATGGTGGCTGACCAACAAACAGCTCATATCTGCAATCCATGAAGAACTATTTCAACAACAGATACTTGAAATAAAAATGATAATTTTGTGATTCCAAAGTGATTCATTTTAACGTGATCATCCATCATATAGGACATGGATACAAATTGATCATTACCATTATAGAAAATGATTTTATCAGCCATGATGAAACGGTGAATAACAACCAATGTTTTAATCTACGTGGGGCACAAACATTATGAATGTTTCACCTTCATTTGGCAAGATGGGTGAACCACAAGAAAGGGATTGTTTTACATATGTTGGAGTTGATAGATAAGTCATTCACTAAATTCTCTACATCTTCACTTCATTTATGACCACTTTTTCTTTTCTTGTTTTCTCCTTTATTCTCTTCTTTTATCTTTGTCGTATTTTCCTATTCTTTTCAAATTTCTTTATAGCCCAGCACAAAATCGAATTCATGTTCCCTATTTATACATGCAAAAGGCAAATATGTCCATATTATACTTCGTTTATATTTTTTAGTTTATTCAATAATTAATTACATTGTTTTCATATTATGTGCAAATTTGTCTTATGTTTTTAGAATTCATTGTGCATGACCATAATCAGGCTATCAAATTCAATGTGTCAAACTACATGCCAATGAAATTTTACAGATGTGTTGAAAATCAGAATGGTCAAAATGATGCTCACTTGAATACCATAAGATGCAGAACTTCCAGGGTATATTGGTAAAATTTTGAGGTTTCATTTCATAATAGGGGAAGCTTTGTAAATTTTTCAATGTTGGTGCACATGTCAGTCAAAGTTTATAAACTTCGACCTATGTTTACACCAACAAGAGAGCAGCTGCTGCCATATTCTCTCATCCCTCTATTTGTCTTTATTCCTCTATCAAAGGAACTTATATCCAAGCCTTCTCCAGGCACTGGAAAAAGAATGTAGCCACTGAATTGTTCAAGGTATGTTTAGGAGGAGTTTGTGTTTTTAGAAATAATGAGAAATTATGTGAAATGATAGAAAATAATAGTTAAAATTTTCATCATTTCCCATTATTTCTAAAAGCACAAACCCCCCCCTTACTTGCTAAACTTCTACAAAAGATGTTTTGAGTAGATTTAAAATTTAAATTTTTTGCTAATTTTTTAGTGATTTTCAGTAATATTTATAGATATATGTATGTACTTCTAAAAACATGCATAATTGATAGTTTATATAGATCTTGAAACTAACTACACAGGTCTAACATTTTAAAAACATTTCTTGAATTTAAAAATATATTAATTAGAACAAAGGTGGCTTTACATGTATAATTTATGATCCAAGTATATTTGAAGCTGTAAGGATTAGATCTAAACATTTTGCTATGTTTTTCATGTTTTCTATAGATTTCAAGAAATTTTATTTTATTTGAGATGTTTTTTATGTAGATCTAAGATAGTTTATTTATGTAAAAATGTTAATGGAGAAAAAACCATAGAATGTTATAAAAATATTTTTATAGGAATATTTACTGTTTTTAAAATAATTTTGGGATTTTGAATGATTATTAATGGAAAATATATATACGTTATCTACCATGTTTATAATTATATATTATATTTATCAATTTGTATATATCATATATACAAATATTGCTCAATGTTTTTTCAGTAATTATATCAAATTATATATATATATATATATATTTTTTATAGGTATGATAATCCTTATAATGGTAATTATATACTATATTTATAATTTAGGTAGTACAATTTTTTAATTACATAAATAATTATAAATTTATTCTAATTATTCCTAGATATATATTTTTGATTAATTTAGCTTGTTGAAAATTTTCACATTGAAATTCGTATTTTTTAGACCTTTTTTGGAAACTTCCAACGAATTTTCCATTAAATTTTGACACATTTCATCTTTCTGTTGAACTGAAGTCCAACACAAAACTGAAGTTGGATTCCTTCATCATCTTATCCCTTGCCTCAATTGTTTTGGCGGGCAGATAGTTCTCCTGACATCACATTTTTGCCTTAGGTAGCTTATAAATGTTTTAGATTGAGTAGTACTATGACAGTAATTTCCTTGTTGATGAACTAAACATTAGCGAGCTTATATGCATTATCAATTAACAATAATGGTTTCCCCTCTCCAAACAATTTTAATTATTTTTGACCAAAGACCACAGTTATCTTGCTTATTGTGGTCAACAACAATAAGAAGAAAAGTACGACTCAGATTACTGATTACTGTCTCAAAGCCTAGATACACTTGTGACATTTAAATGGATATAACAGTCAAATAAGTCTGAAAGACTTGGAATATTGCAAGGATAATTTCATGGCCTCTAATTTCCAAGAGACAAAACAAGTGCAGAACAGTGCTTACAACTTCTAAAGGAGAACTTTCAGTTCCTCTGGGAATGTCAATTGCAATCTCTTTTGATTTTTCTTTCCATTTTGTTTTACCTGTTTGTTAAACCTGCTCTCTTTTTTCCTTTTGGATAGATTTGTATGATTGAACTGTATTAATGAGATTCACACTATTACTACTAAAAAACCTTTAAAGGAGAACTAGTTGACATACAGAATAACTCCAAGGGACCACAGATCAGCCGTATGGTTGTATGGTTGTTCCCTCACAAGTTCTGGAGCCATATAAAGAGGTGTGCCTGCAGATGAAAATACAATAATTTCAGGCAAAATCAGAATAAGTTTACCAGGGCTCTAATACACATATAGATGTTTTGGGAACAGATGCAAAGAATAATATTTAGAAATAAAAGGATGGAAATCATATCCAATGCTATTTTTAGGCAAACACTGTTTGGACTTCACATTCTACTAATGGGTGCTCTCTTACAAACACCTCATAAAGGTTGGAGTGCAATCATGTAAAACACTATGATAAAAGAAAAACTGCACTCATGTAGACACTTGACAGAAATTGTTGTGTAAACTTGCAAAACATCAAATGAAGTTTGCAATGTTAGTCTATAAAATACAAATGTAAAGATTGTAATGTGAACTTGAAGAACATCGGATAATAGTGAAAGACTTAAGTAGACACTTGATAAGTGGATTACTTCAATTTGCGTAAGTCACTATAAACATCCTTTGTGTTGTTGTGATTTAATTGATTGTAAGCTTTATTACCATTTATTTTCTATTTTTCATCTTAAACGGGTGTATTTCATTGTACATCAAAATTTCAAACACCCAAAATAAAATCTGAATGCCCATTTTACAATTAATTTAAGCTTAGATTTCTATTGAGGTTTTATCAAATAGATTTTCGAATTTCATTATTCACTCTCCCACCAATGAAACATCAATCCTTAACACTTAAGGTGGTATATACACCATATGTTTGTATTTTCCTTGTAGTTTTAAGTTGGATATGTGCCATTCAACCATTTTTAGTATTTATTTAATGAGGTTCATATCGATTAGTGACCATTTTGTTGTACTTAGGTACACCCTGTTGCTGTGCTTACACCTCAAATCAATCCTTTTCCTCATCTATAGGTCTTGAAAGATACAATAAAATGAAAAGAAGGTTATACAATACTATAGATTGGTAGTAATTGAACTAATGGACAAAACAATAAATGAAAATTTGGGAACCTATAAACATTGTCTAAATGGAGCTAATAGGAGGTCTGTTGACCCCTTCCCCAAAAACTCGACATGAATAGCTATTGTTGGATAAATGGACCCTGATCCATTTGCTCATTTACTATTGTATATATATACTATGTAATTAGTCATTGGAGAATATAGAAAAAATCTTGTTTTCAACTTGGTATCAAGCTAGGCTTACCCTAACCCTCCCTACCCTCTCTCTTCTAACGTCGGTGTCAGTGGCCTGCCTCCATCGTCTCTCCTGACGACCACCTCTTCTTGCAGTTACCCTAACCCTCCCTACACTGGATATTGTACCTATGTTGGAAGTAATTTGGTGACATGGAGAAGTAAAAAGCAGAATGTGGCATCTAAGTCTAATGTAGAGGCAGAATACCGAGTCATGTCTCAGGCTACCAGTGAGTTGATGTGGCTTCGATCCCTCCTTACTGAGTTAGGTGTTCAGGTATCCACTCCTATGGTGATGCACTGTGATAACCAGATCGCCATCTGCATTGAGAGCAATGATACGTTCCATGAGAGAACTAAACACATTGAGATTGATTGTTATTATATTCGAGAGTTGGTAAAATGTGGACTTGTATGCACACCATACATTCAGTCTTTTGACCAAACTACTGACATCTTTACTAAGAGTCTTAGTGTTAATGTATTTAACAATTTTTGTACCAAGCTGAGAATGTTCGATATATACTTTTTAGCTTGAGGGGGAGTGTTGGATAAATGGACATCGATCTATTTACCCATTTATTGTTGTATATATATACAATGTAATTAGTCATTAGAGAATATAGAAAAAACCCTATTTTCAACTGCTGTCAACAATGGTCACACTAAATTTATTGATAATATAAGATAGGCAATCAAATAAGATAGATATACCTAAAATATGAGAAAAAGTGCTAGAATTTATAATGCAAGAACTATGATTAGAAGCAAAGCAACACCAAAGACACTACTTGGATCTGAAGAGAAAGCATGAGCATTCATGGCTATAGTATTTGTGCCATGTGACTGAAGGAGACAATTGCAATCAACTTGTGAAATGGACACCATAAGTCTAAACAAAGTAGTTGTAGGTTGCTACAAGGCTTCAATCTTGTATCGACCAATGAAGGCTTACTAAATTTGTCCTAATACTTTCTCTAAACAATGTCCATATCATCCATGATGTTGCCATTGAGTGTTCTGCCATCCTCCACGCCATCCACTAAGACAGCCACTTCCATGAGAATATGAAGTTCCCATCAAATTGATTAGCAACAAATGAGAAGGAATGAATAAAGAATTGCATGATGTCTTGTCAACTTCCAAAATGTGTCTAGGAAGGTGATTAACAATCTCCAAATGTAAACTAGTAAGATAGACCATTATAGTTAACTCTTCTTGATACTAACAAAACTTGAAGATGCTGTCGTGGGAGGTACGTAAATGTTAAGTTTATTTATTAACCCATGGAGCATGTTGCAATGTTCTTGACAAGTTCAGTCACCTTGCTTTAGAGCAAAAATCTGCCAATACACCTACAAGGTTTTCAAGATATTTTTCTCATAATTGTAGGTTTGACAAAGAGTTTCCTAAATGTTTTTATCTAGACGCATCATTGTGACTCCTCAAGCAACTATAGGATCCATAATCAACATCTCTTACAACATCATCCACATACCAATCTTGATAGGTGGAATCCTTGGCATTTGGAAAGTCAGTAAAAAGATGATGTTCCTAACAATGGGTGATCACAATCACCTCAAAACTTGGGACTCAAAAGATATAATTAGATCCATTTAACTACACAAGCACACTGAAGAAGCTTTTGATGAGGAGGTCATGCCAACCATCAATACAAGGATACTATAAAGGGTTGTAGTGTGCTATAAAACTTTGTAATACCAACTATTAAAGGGGAACCCTAATAGAAAACATTGATAAAGTCTTCCAAGGGACACTACAAACTTGTTGGAAGCTTGAAACAAAATAGAGAATACAAGTCCACACAATTGAAACACATGGTGACCAACATCAGTGATCATCCATGATGTTGATCATATTAGGGAAGAGGGGAAACCATGGATCTCATTAGCACCATGCAAGATTAGGTGTCCTTCAACCAAGGGAAGGCTTCATACAAACCCATAAATCATCTTAATGCCGACACTCACTAGGGTATAATTGAGGAACTTAATACTAGGACACAATTTGGTAACAAATTGCAATAGGGAGGTGAAAACCAAAAGAATGACAGTGATGCAGATATGTGCAGGTTCCATTGAACAAAAACAACCAAAAGTGAGGGAGGGAAAGATTACAATGGCAACTAGAGATTTAAGGTTTCTCTTGAGCTCTGGTACCATGTTGATTAAAGTGGAAAAAAGTTACAATAGGGTAAAAACACAATCATACATATTAGGGTTTTATATTGCAATTCACTACAACACATTATACCAAAAAAACTCCATAATATAATAGCAATTACTAACACTTATGATAAGATTATAAGGAAAAGTCAACCATGAATTGAAAAATTAACCATAGTATAAATCCTACAGGATATAAGAACATCTTAGAGTCTTTGCCAAACAAAAAGAATGTTTGAGATAATCAAAGAAAAAGTAAAATAAGAAACTACAATAAGAATATGATGCAATGCAAAGTACTACACATGCCACAAACATTCAAGAAATTGTGATTTATTAGTGTTGACCACAAAGCAAAGGTTCATCCTAAACTTATTCTTACGCAACATTTAGCATTTGAGGTAGTTATGGATGTAAGTAATTATTGGAAATTTCAAACATGATGATTCAATGTGCTAAATTCAGCTTGTGCAAAACCACTATATGAATTTAAAGTGTTTATGAGATAGTTACAACTAACCTTTTATGGAACGCAAAACTACAATATTTTACATGTAACACAAAACATGATGATTTGATGTGCTAAATTCAGCTTGTAGAAAACCATAATATGAATTTAAAGTGTTTATAAGATAGTTACAACTAACCTTTTATGGAACGTAAAACTACAGTATTTGCAGACATTGCTCGTGCAAATCCAAAATCACACAACTGTTACATAAAATGATCATAAAGACAAATTTCAGTAGAACAAATTGTGAATTGTAATTATTTGTCTAGAATTTATAAACATATCAAACAAAAAATTAACCTTAACAACACATCCAGCACCAATGAGAATATTTTGCGGCTTCATATCACGATGGATGATACGATTAGAGTGCAAGTAATGTAAAGCTCTTACCTGCAACATTTTTTGACATTTAATCAATAAAAAACAATACATGGTGAACAACACTTGTCAATATTTGTTTAAATCAAATGAAACAAAAGGGACTGATAATACCAGTTGTTTTGCAATGGCTTGAACTTGTTCCTCTGGAAGACATTGGTCATCCTCCAGAATCTCAAAAAGTTCACCCTACAGAAAGAAGTGCAGAAAATTTTGCATAAATAGTCAGCTACTCATGTTTCTGGTTCCATGATAAGTTGTCACAAAATGAAAGCAAATTACATATTTACCTGTGCAAATTCTGTAACAACACAAAATTCTTCAAGACTTTCAAAAGCATCCAACATTTCAATTATATTCTCGTGCTTTAATTTTCTGAGAATCTAAGAAATATCATGTGATATAAGTAAAGATGCGGATCACATCTTAGCAAACAATTTCTTGTTCATATGTAACTAGTCAAAAACACGTGCAAATTGCACGTGAAAATTATATTGTACTATTAGGTGATAGATTCGAAAAAATGTTTATTTTTCAGCTAGATTTTAACTAAAGAAAAATTACAAATAATTTTAAATTAGTAACATTTTTAGTGTTTTAAAGAAAAGGTTATCTGCATAAGGAAGTTGACTTAATATAATAGACAATATAATGTATGTGAAAATTGCATGATATGCAGATTGGAGAATTAAGAATATGATGAAAGGTAGAAATAATTTGAAGAACAAGAGACAATTATAATTTAAATGATAAAAGGGAATGGTTTGGCATACATGGATAGGAAGACAATAAAAATTTACAAACACACACACAAACAGATTTATATATCTAACTCTAAGTAGTGTGGTTCCTCATCCACATCTTATGATTTTTTTTGATAATTTTCTTGTCTACTATAATTAGCACCATAATTATGAAATCAATGGGTGTTACTCATATGCCAAATGTAAGGTAAGGGAGGAAGAGTGATAGATGTCATTGGCATGTATAACAAGTATATAATAGTTATTTGAGAGAAATAAATAAATGACAATAATATCAATGAATAAATGACATCCTAGTCAAGCCACTATTGACTGCCAAAGCATCCAGTAAGCACAATAAGCTCGACTGAAGGGTACAAATGTTGTTGGCATGGTGCCAAGAACCCATTAGGGTTTAGGAGTGACTCACTTGAATGAGGAAGACGAAGGTCATATGAGGGAGGATGACGTGCAAGTGAGAGGAATGAAGTAAAGGAAAAGAAAAAGAAGGAAAAAAAGAAAAAGAAAAAGAAAAGATGAAAAAAGAGAGAAAGAGAGGAAAAAAATGAAAAAAGGGAATAAAAAATGAAAAAAATACATAAAACTTATGTTTAAAATGAAAAAATTTTGATATATATTTTTTAATTTGTTAAAATTATGTTTGCTCAAGAATAATACTCCTCTTTAATATTCTCACAAATTTTATTTTCAGTTCTTTTTCAATTAATTCATGTGCGATTTTTTTAAAATATATTAACTCCAAAAAAGTATAATTTACTCTAAAATATTATACTTGATTAAATTTTTAATTATTGAGATTATAGAGAAGGAAAAGAAAGAAAATGAAAAAAAAAAAGGAAACGAAAATAGAAGAAAAAATATAAAATTGGTTGAAGTATTAAAAAATCAAAAAAAAAATCCTCACATTTTTTAATTTTTTTAAAAATTATGTTTGCTTATGAATAACATGCCCCTCTTCTACCTATCTCTTATTTTCTAACAAAATCCTCACAAACTTTAATTATGGAGATTATGGTCTTGTACCATCCATAATCTTATAAATTTGTGTTTTATGTATGAATTGTAATCTAAATTTTACTGAAATGTAATTTGATAAATATAGAGCTATAATCTAGATTCTATTACGATGTAACTTGATATATATTAAAAAATAACCTAGTTTCTATTAAAATATAATGTAAAGTATATTGAACTATAATTTAGCTTATATTTTACTATAACCTGGATCTATTGAAATACCTTAATTTTAAATCATTTATTATTAAGAATTCTTTCATTTATGTGTAAATGATTTAAGACTTTTTTATGCATGTGACTAATATATCTCTATATGATTGATATTTTATACTTCATAATTGCCTAAAAAATTTATCTATGTTTTATATGCTTATCATTGTTCATTTTATCTTATGTTTGAGTTTCAATTGAAATTTGGAGTTTTTTAAGTATTGCTACAAAAGTTTTGTGTTTCTGTCAACAGGAGCCTTAATACACTCCCTTTTTTTGAAGGACTAATATTTGATCTGAAACCAATAGTTGAAACCTTGATGTCTTTTACAATATCAATATATCCTATAGGTATTTTTTCCCAATACCCACTAAAATAGGTTTTTAGATACTCTATCTTGAGCTTTCTCTAAATCAATAAAAACCATATGCAGGTCCTATTTCTTAACTCTAAATTTTTTTATTAATTTTCTTAGTAACTAAATATTTTCTATTGTTAAACTATTTGACATAAACCCAAATTGATTTTTTGTGATTTTAGTTATTTATCTTAGTCTTTGTTTAATTAACCTTTCCCAAAATTTCATAGAATGACTCCTTAACTTAATATAACAATAAATATTATAATTTTTTACATCCATTTGTTTAGTATTTTCTTAATTATAAATATTATAATTTTGTAAATCCATTTGTATATATTAACTTATTCTTAAATATGGGAACTAAAGAGTTCTTTCTCCATTTGTCTAGTATTTTCTTTATCTTTAAAATTATATTACAAAGCATAATTAACCACTTAATCCCCACTTCATCAATGCACTTTCACACCTTAATAAAGAGACCATTTGGTCCAATCGGTTTTCCATATTTTATTGTCTTAATAACTTCTATTATCTCAAAACTAGTAATTTATTATAAAAAAAAATTAAAATACCTACGGCATCTATCTTTTTTTTTACTAAAAACCCTACCATCTTTATCTCCAATACAGTTTATTTGACTTAAATCTCAGATTTCCTTTCTTTAACCATAAATAATTTATATATATTCTATTTTCCACTAATTTTGTAGTTAAACTATCATATAATACTTTGTAAGCCTAGTTTTTAACTTCACTAACAGTTTTCTTAGTATTCCTTGTTGCTAATTTATATTTTGCTAAATTTCCTTCATTTCCAGACTTATGATAGGTTTCATAGCATTCTTTTATTATCTTTTGTATTTTTTATTCCATCACCAATTTTCTGTACCTAGTGAAGCTATCTCACAAAAATCTCTTAAAATATCCTTTGGCAATCTTTTTAATACGGGTAGTCAATCCATTCAAAAACTTATTTACTTCTCCACCTATTTTTCGTATTTTTTAACAAGTTATCTCTAAATATTCTTTTCTTTTCTCCTTTTAGATTCTATTACGTAATTATTGGATTCTTATGTACTTTAAACCTTTTCCCTTAATTTTGATACTAACATCTAATGCTAATAACTTTTATTGTGTGATTAAGTTTTATTCCAAACTAACTTTACAATCTTACATATTCTTTGATCTATTTTTTAGTAAGTCAACAATCAATTTGAATAACATCTAAAGATTCTAAACAACTTATAAATGCAATTAAATGCTCCTCTCTTTTTTCTAAAATAAGTGTTTACTACCAAAAAGTCATAGGCTACATTAAAGTCTAAAATTAATTTTTCTTCTTCATTTCTATTATCAAAATTAAATCTTCCATAGTTTCTTTCGTGTTCTATATTTTCCTCTGTTACATGACTATTTAAATCCTTTCCACTAAAGAGTTTTTCGCTAGCAAGAAAATTATGAACTAAACTATCCGAATCTTCTTGAGATTTCTATTCGGCAGCATCTTCTAGACGTACATATAGAGCACATTCTTATATTAAGTATCTCATTCATCGATCTCATTTAGCTAATCAAGAGTTAAGAAATTAAACACCCTGTTAGTATCAAGATGGGTACCTAAATTATGGAACTATTTGCTTGGATCTAATAGCACCATACAAAAAAATAAAATGAATAGCTAGGACACCACTCCCTTTCAGAAGATTATCAAGAACCTCACCTCGATTTCTTGTCTCAGATTCTGAATGTCCTTTTCACTTTTCCCATGTTTGAGTATGAACTTCATGGCCACCGTCTGCAATGGAACATGAAACAGATGGTCACGCCTATACTCCGAAGGGACAGAATTGTCCAAAAAACTCAACGACGTCATCCAAATCCGTGGTGTCTTTTGACGCGAACCTGCCCAGTGTACTTGCGCCGCCCCTTGTACACCTTCCCGAACGATCCTTCCCCGACCAACTCTATCACATGGTAGTCCTCCACACCCATCCAGATGTGCCTGCTAAAACCACCGATTTTACGGTAATGGATTGAGAGAGGGATTTGTGGGGAGAAGGGACCTGTGGGAGTTGGCGCGGATGATCGGCCAATAGGGAGACACTGTGGCTACGGGAGGGACGGAGGAGATCGGCGAAGAACCGAAGCGGAGGATTGGCTTCAGGAGTGATAAGAAGGTGTGGTTTTCAGTTGGGCGGGAATTTGAAATGTGCGCGGGATTTCGTAGACCCGACCGCACAAAGGACCAAAGGTTTCGTTTGTCTATTTAGGTGAGTTAAGTTTTACATGATAAAATACATAACGATAAAAAGATAATAATATTAGTTTAATTTTATAAATAATAAAAAAATAAAAATTATTTGATAAATATATTATAAAATAATATAATGTATAAGTAATTATTTAATATCAAAACATCGTGACAAATACAACTAAAACGGTAAGGTTTTCACGTGGACACGTTTTTTATTTTTTTAAAGGTACAAAATTAAACAATATCCCAGAAAGATCGAAAAAGGAAAATACATATATAAAAATTAGAGGAAAAATTGATTTAATTGTTCATTGTGTATATTAAGGAAAAAATTAAAAAAAAAAATAATCTTTTTTACAAAAATTCATTTTATTTTTATTTTTATCCTTTGAACAACATAAAAAAAAGATGACGTTAATAAAACCTGCTAAAAGATAATAAGTAATAGTATTATTCACTTTCTTTGTTTTTAATTTTTTAAAATAATTTTATTTGTATGATAACATTTATATTTTTTAATTTATTCTTTTTATTATTAAAATTACTTTTTCTTCTTCTATCATCTCAAAAGTATTCATTTGAAAATTTTTCTTTTTCACTTCAAAAATCTTCCAAATTTTTTGAATACAAAGGATACGTTACACGATTTTTTGATGGTTAAATTTCCTGATATTTAGACGATTAAAAATATATATTATATTTGAAAATAAAGTTAGGATAGGTAAAGTAAAAACTTATATATCTTATCGTACAATACAATTTTAAATTTAATTTTTCTAATTTTTATCAAATAAAGGAATAAATTTATAAAATTGATAAAAATAATTAAAAATAAGATTATTTTTGTTATTTAATATTTAAATATTATAGTAAAAAATATATTATAATTATTATTTACACACACACACACATATATATATATAATAATAAATAATAATATATATTACAATAAAAATTTATCAAATACGACCGTAATATCTGCTTGACAGATTCTCGACAAAATTAGAAAATTTTTGTATAATATTCCTTAACGCATTTTTTCCTGATCCGAGTATCACCGTGATGATTTAATTTAATAAATAAATAAATAAATGTGCGTATAAGTACGCGTGATGGGGAGAAGGCGATCATTTTTCCCTTCCGTAGTTCGAGAGAGACGGAGAAGTGCTGGCGCGCGGAGAGGACACCGGAAGGAGGGAAGCAGTGCGTGCGCGAGCAAAAGGCCGTCCGTCCTCGCGTCCGTCCTCTAGGGGACTGCCATTGTAGGGCGTGATCGCGCGAGTAGTGGGGGGTTTCCGGAGGTGTTCGCGCGAAAGAGGAACCGTCCGTCCGACATCGCCCACGCGTGGAGAGAGAGGGTGGAAGCTGCGGTTTGGGGCTCGCGTGAGGAGAAGTAGGGTTGGGGGTGCTTCTGCGCTGGACAAAGAGAGAGGTGAGAGGAGTTTGTTCCAAAACCCTAGGTAAGTATTCTTCTAGTTTTGGCCCAAAAATTGATTGTTGCATGTTATTATGAGTAGACGCAAATATACATGTTCATTGTCTGTTTATGTTCAGTATTCATGTCATTTTTTTCTGTTGTGCATGCTTCTATAAGAATATTATTATGCTTGATATGGTTTGTCTGTTTGTGTTTTTGTTGTTCTACTTTGTTTTGATTTTCAATTGGCTTATAGTTTGTGTAGCCCCTCCCTTTTATCGATTTTAATATATCACTTGTTGCCTCTTTAAAAAAACTAGTGGTTTTCTGATTTAGCTTCCAATTCAGTTTCAACAATATGGATAAAGCAAGAAAAAAAATCTAAAGAAATGTGTGATAAACAAGTGTAAAAGATTTTGTAGGCATAACTCTTATTCATTATAAATTTATTTATGTTCTAAACTTTTAACTTATTCTAAGTTATATTTGTTAAGATATTTTGATTGAAAAATCAATGTTGGAAGATTGACAAAAAATGATGAGTTTTTAAACCTTTATCAGTTTGAAATGTAAATTTTATTATGTATTTGTGGTCATCTAATAATTTATCCATATGATTACTTTTACACCTTCCATGTATTTATATGGGAATACAACACAGAAGGATGGAGTGTTCATGTGGCTTCTATCTGTGTGTCTATTAGGGTTCTAGTTGGGCATTCAACATTCAAGAGATTTGATGGAGTATATGAGGAGAAGATGCCTTCCCAAATAACCCTCACTTCTTACAACATTCTAACTTTTTTTGTGATTATTAGTTATTTAAATTTAGATATTTTGAATCAATGTTTTGGATTCAACATACTTTCTTTTTCTTTTGAAATTTTTTGCACTGTTTCAATTTCAATTTTATGCTTCACTTTTCTTCTGCAGAATTAAGATGGTCACCACAAGAAGGAAAAGAATTATTACCGAAGATGATGTCTCCTTGGTTCTACAAAGGTATGATGCACTTTTTTTGTCTTTTATCCCAGTCCATTTTTCAATTTTGGAAAATTCTATTGTATCTACGATCTCTCCTACAGATAACTTGTCATCACAGGTCCTGAGCTTGCCATGCTCTTATTTGCAGTATAAGGGCTTTGTTATGTGTGAATCACTTCTTAGATACCACTTAATTGATAGAAATTTTTTTTGACTTAATTAATGTCTCCTTCACTGTTGATTTTATATTATCTTTGCATGGTGAAGATGCATAAATGTGATTTTACATTCCTCCAAAATATTGACACAACCCACTGTATAATGCATTCTTTTGCAGGTACCCAGCAACAACAATTCTTGCTCTTCTTCAGGAAATTGGTCAGCTTTCTGGCTCAAAGATTGATTGGAATACACTTGTAAAAAAAACTTCCACCGGAATATCTTCCCCAAGCGAGTATCAAATGCTATGGCGGCATTTAGCCTACAATCATCCTTTGGTAGAAAAATTAGAAGATGGTGCTGAACCTTTGGTCAGTTTAATGTCACCATGAAATTTATGTTGCACCTAGTTGTACCAAATAGATACACATAGATTGGAACTTTTAAATTAAAAATGCATCCTAAGAAAGATCCATTATACATGTTTTACATTGTTGAGAATTGAGTAGAATGTGGTTATTAGTTAGCATCAAAATTACCAAAATGGTGAATTGGATTATGTGGCCTGTCAAGAAACTTCTAATGATTCTATGTGGTTTTTATTGTTTATATTGCCTCTGTAATTTTTTCTCTTTTGTGATTTTCAATAAAATTGTCTGTTGCTTGAACACTATCTTTTTAGGACTTATTCCAATTTCTCGACTATAATGCAATTCTTTTTTTTCGCAACATTCATGAAGTGGATTTGTAGGAATATTTAAAATTACAAAGTACACCTTTTTTATATGGTCCATCTCTAACACATTGACCTGTTTCATATGGTTTGTAGAATATTTACAAAATTTTTTGCCCATATGATCTATTCACTCTTGTTTGCTGTGGCTACAGGATGATGATAGTGACCTGGAAATCGAGGTGGAAGCTTTTCCTGCTGTTAGTGCTGAAGCATCCACAGAGGCAGCAGCATGTGTAAAGGTTGAATCATTTGGACTTGAAACCTTGGGACTGTTTATCTTCTATTACATAATATTTTACGCAATATTGCTATTGGATTTAGTACCCAGTACCCTTTTTGTCTTGTTCATCTCTCTTGATTTTGGATGGAAGTCTTGTGCACCTTTCCGAATGTTCATTCATCTTGCTTATCATTTGCTGTGCTCATTTTGAACGTAGTTGTATTTTACCTTGTTTGTTTCCCTGACATTTTTAGTTGTTCAACAATACGGGTTTCATTTGCACTTGCAGCTTTAAAAAGAGGTAGACCATAATGGCTGGCAATCAAATCCATCTGCTGAACATGAATGCTATGGGTCTCATATTGACGATTTATTTGATGTTAGGGATATTTGGTGTTTGATCTCCCAGTTTTTCTATGAAAGCACTTTTCAGTAATTTCTGGCTTCCATTCTAAACTTGAGGAGTGTGCTGTGATATTGATTTGTCCTTGTTTTTTAATTCATGGATGGGTGGAGAGCATTTTATCTGTTTTGGATTTTCGTGTTTTTTTCTTACTTTTCTGGTTTTACTTTCCTTTTTCTCTGTGCTATTTTCTGATTGATATCCTCTATAACTTATTTCTTTGCTTCTAATGATTATTGATTTCACTGTTAAATAAATAATTAAATCGTGTTCTTTTAAATGCACAGGTTCTTATGTCTTCAGGGTTGCCAAATGAGAGCAGTGCAATAAACCGGCCAATTCTAGAAGCTCCATTGACTATAAATATACCTAATGGTCAAACACTAGACTCTTCAGATAAACAACAGATTACACATCATACTCGATGTTTGGATATCACAGTTCCAGTGTCTGTCAATAAACAGCAATTATCTTCTGCAGTATCAGGAGAAGGACCACATGGAAATGGACCTGCAAATTCAAAACTGGCTTCAAAAAAGAAGCGTAAATTGTGGACAAGAGAGGAAGACATGGAACTGATTGCAGCTGTGCAGAAGTGTGGTGAAGGAAATTGGCAAAACATTTTGAAGGAAGATTTCAAGCACGAAAGAACTGCATCACAGCTTTCTCAGGTATTCCTCCTCTTCTATTGCATAGTTATGAAGGGGCTATATGTGGTATGAGTTGAAAATGGTGGAATATGTGTTATTATTATTGTATTACTAACAAGCATTACACCTCCTTGTAAAGAGGTTGCAAGACTCATGACAAATAACTCTAACCAATGTAGGACTAAATCCACTTACATTAGAAATCCTAATACATAAACTCTAACACTCCCCAGTTGGAGGTATCCAACATGCAATTGACTCATCCATAATAAGATAAACAAAAGAGTTACATGATAAACAGAAATTTAAGTACAATATTGTATAAGTAAAAATACCTAATGACTTACACATATGCTTCTACAAATACAAGTTTTATCAATCATCCAATAAAAGAAATTTAATGTGGATTGTTAATAAGAGGTGTTCCACAAACCCCAAAGTAGTGTGGATTTTAAAAGTAAGGTATTCCACAAACCTCAAAATAGTATGGATTTTTAAATGTGAGGTATCTATAAACCTCAATAGAGAAAATATTGGATGATAAATAATATTATATTAAACATTTTTCTGCCTTTTTTTTCTCCTTTTGTTTTTTTTTTACTTCCACCATTTTATAATATTTTTATTTTCTCTTTTCTCTCTCTCTCTCTCTCTTTTCCCTCCCCTTTCTCTCCCTCCCTTTGCCACACTTTTTTTTTCTTTCTCTACAACTCTACTTTTTCTTCTTCGTCCTTCCCCATTTGCAACTATTGCAGACGACAATGACGATGATCGGAACGATTGGACAGGTGTCATTGAGAGTGGAGAACAACTGGACATGCGTCAATAGCAGTGGGAGAGAATTGGCGACCGCAGTAGAACCTGACTTGGGTGGTTGCAAGACCCGACTCACCAACGATGACAGGGTTGATGAGATGAGAGAGGCATTAGTCAAGAGAAAGAGAGAGAAACTGTAGGAGAGAGAACTGAGAGAGGCCCATCAGTAGAAGATCAATAGAGGGGAGACCTGCATGAGAAGAGCAACACGGGTGAAGTTTTGATGGCAAGAGAGAGAGAGAGAGAGAGGGTGGCTACTAGATGTGGGGTGGGAAGGAGGAGGGTGATGACTACATTCCCTCCTCCCACCTAGGATTTTTTTCTAAATGGGACTCTTAAAACCTAAGTTCCAATACCAAGTTGAAAATGGTGGAAGATGTGTTGTTGTTATTGTATTATTAACAAGCATGGTTAAATGTCAAAGTCTATTGTTATATTTGTTGAAATGGTTCCACATCAGAAGATGAAAATAGGATTTGCACATATATAACCATTTACTTTTAACTTAAATGTCTACATTTCAACATAATATTTAAGTTATTGTTTAAATTAGATTATGAGAGGTAAGATTATGAGATTGTGTGGATAGTCAGTTCAATTTTTTATAATTTGAAACAATCATTGTTGGTGTGATAGATATCTATAAGACTTAAAAATTCCTCAAGTGTGGCATTAGTATAGTTGTACTGAAAAGTGAATCGGATCTGCTCAGGTACACATTATATATAAACAAATGGAGCTTCTTTGTCACAATCTATATGTAATCTTTTAAAATTTGGATATGATAACAAATTGTATTTTATAACTAAAAGACTCGTTTGAGTATAATCATCTCTCCCCTACTACTTTTGATTACTTTTAACATTTTTATATATTTGTAATAATTTTCTCATAATTGATACTTGTTTAAACTTTCCTTAATCTTTTGAATGTATTGTACGAAAAAATAAAATGAAAAATAGAATTTTTATGATTTTCACATGTTTGATATATATAGGTAGATTAACAGATGAAGTTTGGTCCAAAATAACTAATTTGAGGCCCTTGATCTTGACTATTCATCAAGGCTCTGTTTGGAAACTACTTTTCGAACTATAGTTCTAGTTTTGTACAAACTTTCACGTGTTGTTATACAAATTTTATTTTATAAACTTTTACTGCACTAATTACTATCTAGCTTTAATTTTATTTATTTTACAACTTCCAACTCTAACTCCATTCAACTCTTAGAGTTGACTAGAACTCTTCTCAAACATATCCTAAATGAATCCCCTGTATTTCCAAATAATAAATCGTACATTCCTCTGCCATGATTTCTTTTTTAAACCCCCTATTCCAACCTATTGCCACGTGTTGTTGCTCTCCTTATCCTTTTGATTTGCCTCATTGTTGATGGTACTGTGCTCCTCCCACATGTCCCCTCCCTTGGATTGGAGGTGATGCGTGGCCTACTTCCCTCCCCCCCCCTCTGGATAGTTTTCCACGGGAACATTTTACCGTTTTTACCATTTGTGGTTTTAATTTTTGTGGAGGACTTTTCAAATAAAATTTACCCTGTACATTTTAGAATGTTGAGAAATCATTGATCTTATTATTAAATGTTGTTTTCATGCCATATAAAATGTAACATGCTCTCAGATAGAAATAACTTTTTTCGCTAAAAGTGACTTCTTTCATTATTGAGATTTGGTTTGTTGTTGATTGCAATTTGCATGTAAATTTTGTACTAGATTTTTGTTTATCATTTAATAGAAAAATGTCTAGATTAATGAAGGTATTCTTTTAGAATTTTTATCTAATTTCTACATCTAACATGTACTTAAAAGTTGTTATAGACAAATGAAAATGATTTAGATTAATAATATTAATAAAATAATAACAAAGAGGTATGTTGTTGTTGTCTTCAATAATAGATAATAGTCTACTATGTACTTTAAACTATTTAGATAAAATTTTAATTCATGTAATGTATGGGACTATCACTAGAGAGAGAGTGTATATTAAGAAGGGAGTTCTTCACTTACAAGTCATTACCAATTGGTTTTAAGTTAAATGTCTACATTTCAACAACATTTTTAGTTGAGTTTTTTTGTCTAAATGATTGGGATTGAATTTTATGTCGATATTGTAAGTTTTTTTACTTTATCTAATCATTTTTGGTGATAAGACTGCCCTTAGATTATCAGCTACCCACGATTTCCTTGCAGATTCACTCTTTGTGGAGGTTTTAGGACTTATTTGTTTCAAATTATGGAGTTTGTAGATTATAAGATTATAGTGATATAACAATAATCCAAAAAACAATATTGATATGGCAAATTGATTGTGCATGACAACTTTTAGCTGTAAAATGCAACTCTATAATCATATAGTCCATTTTTTGTTCGTTATGAGTTAAGGTTTATCCCTATGGTCAAATATCTATAATTTCAATCAATCATTATAATCTACATTACATCTATAAAATGTCCAAATCACATCAATTTTAGTTATCTCATGGAATATGTATAATTTTAATTGTGCATAATCTAAACTCTATAATACAAACTAAACAAAGCTTTAGATATTTAACTTACAGCTGCACTAACCTTTCTTGAAGCTTACTCTTTAAATTTTCATAAATGATTTGTGTAAGATTCACATATTATCTAGTTCTTTATGTGATCGGAGTTATTCTTTTTTTTCCCTAAGTTTCTGTTCTTTTCTTTTTTTGAAAATGGTATCTTTTTCTTCAGAGATGGTCTATTCTTAGAAAGAACTGGGGAAAGTCCACCGCTGGACCTAGTGGCAACTCCAACAATTCAACTCTTTCTGAGGCGCAGTTATCTGCCCGTCAAGCAATTTCTGTGGCTCTTAATATGCCTATGATTGGAAGCTTGCCAGCCATAGGCTCAGGTTTTCTTAGTTCATACAATTGACTGGCCTTCCATGCGTCATGGTTGTATTCTGGATTATCCATTCAGCTAAGATTAGCCTTTTATCTCAGGTACCATGCAAGCAAACTCTCCAGTCAGCTCTTCACACCCGACTGCTCCAGCTGAAGTGACATCACTTTCTGCCCAGAATGCTCCAAGTCAATCTCAACAATCTATGCAACAAACTCAATCCCAGAAAGGGGTACTTCCTCCTCAAAACAAGTTGTGGTCAGTTAAAACAAAACCTTTATCTTCTGTAAAACCTTCAACAGGTCCAAATCCTTTGATACAAAAAGCTGCTTTTGCTGCTGGCGGTCGTATTGCAAACCCCTCCACTGCTGCATCTCTTCTCAAAGCTGCTCGTTCTAAAAATGCCGTTCGCATTAGACATGTGGGTCCATTTCCTATATCAAAGGTGTCAGTTTCCAAATCATCACCGTCCACCATCGCATTAGGTCCTCCTAATACTCAAGGTCGGATTGCTGCATCCACAAACCCAGGTACACAACCGAGTGCTTCTGGTCCTGGAAACCAGCAAGCAACATGCATCTCTAACAAGTCTTCACGGATTGCTCCTGATAGCGCACCATTGCAAAAGCCACTTAGTCAGCATTTAACAAGAGAGTCAACAATTGTAGAGCCTGTGAATGACAATGCATGTGTAAATAGTGACAACAAGAGCTCCCCGGCAGGCCCTTCCACTACTGTCTCCGAATTGTTGACAGGCGCAGTTGGAGAGATTGAGCACCCAAAAATTGATAGTTTTGCTTTTGAAGATAATGTAAGTGCCCATAAATTGGAGGGAATCAATGGTTGTGTTGGTGAAGATAAGAGACTGGTTAATTTGGATGCATCTCATTGCCAGAATAATGTGGCTGACCATGATTGTGAAGGGGCTGTAGTTAACGTGGATGTAGCTGAAAATTCAAATCCAATTGTTGATTGTATTGCTAATCTTGAAGCTGAAATCAAATCTGGATCAACAGAGAATCAAGATGTTGTGGCTGGCGTAGACATGGATGTCAACAGCGGGGGTCATGTGGTTGACGGTCAGACTGGAGTTTGTGAAGAACATGACCACGACGGGAAACTGCCCAGCAATGAAGACGAAGGTACGGAACTTTCAGTCATTGAGGATCAAGATACGAGAGGACAACATGATGAAATTCTGAAGGCTGTAGAAGTCAACTCTAACGTGGCTTGCACTGACGCTGATGACCCAAATGAAAAGACGTCTGAATGCAGGGATGTTGCTAGTGGGACATGAAGCATTTGAATAGGCATCAAACAATGAAGTGGAGATCAAAAGTGCCAATGGTGGGACAATATTTTCCCTTCAACAGTTTCTAATCCTATTGATTTTGTTGCTCTTTTCTCTGAAGAGGAAATCAAAAGTGCCACATGGAGATAAAAGTCCTGGGCCAGATGGTCTGCCTATGTACTTTTTACTGATCTTCTGTAATGCCATCAAAGATGACTTGAATGGATTTTACTCAAGTAGGAATAAGAATTACTTGAGGAAATTAAACAATACCTTAATTACCTTAATTGGTAAGACCTTCTAAGCTTCGGTTGTTAAAGACTCCACCAATCAGCCTTCTAAATGGTTTTTAATCTGCACAAAATTGACTTTGAGAAGGCCTTTGACAAAGTTAATTGCTCTTTTTGACTTTACTCAAAGGGCTTCTCCTCAATCCACTTTAGGTGAACATAGCTCGAGCTAGATACTCCTCTTCCAGCCGATATAGTTTTCTTTTAAATAAGAATCAGTCAGCTTTTTCTCCGATTATGAATCAGCAACTTCTTCTCATTTATTCTGGTACTCCAGTTGGTTTAGCGGTGGTATTCTTAAATACTAGTTTCTTAATCATTTCAATGCCCTATGCAATAATCGTGGGTGTAATTTTAAAGCCACAGTCTCCAAGTCTATCGACTTTCTCAACACTAGTGATGTGTCCAGAGGTATGTCGTCTACCCCTTAAGCCAACAGAACTCAATAATTTCTTAGCTGCCATGCAATCCCAGCAGTTGACCAATGGGCCGGATGAGATATCTTGGAAGATGGACTCTAATGGAATTTACACCGTACGATCTGGTTACAAAACTATAATTGACGGAGGACTATGTTTTATTAGTCATTTTAATCACATTTGGAAATCTTATGTCTCTTAAAGTTGAAATATTAGGTTGGCTTATTTTGAATGACAAACTACTTACCGAGGAGCACTTATACAATCACGGCTGGCTTGGGTCTCTGTTTTGTTTTGTTTTAACTGTAAACTTGTAGTTGAAAACAACAGACATTTATTGATTGATTGTGCATTCCCATGTTCGTTTTGAAATTTTATTCTATCTAATTCGTGTGACATTCTGGATCAGAATTTTTATGAGTTTGGCTTTTTCTCATAAACTTTGCCTCAAGTTTAATTTCTCCCCTTCTTCTTGGTGGTCTCCTTTTTGCCTACCCATGAAGTATTTAGTGCAATCGAAATTGTGTAATTTTTGACAATAAATGTGAGACTATTGCTTCAATATTTTCCTTAATTTTTTACATTACTTGTCTTTAGATCGATACTCTTGTAGGTGAAGAAAGGGTTGATACCTTGATTGAAGTTCAATATAATCCAAATGGGAGTTTCAGCTTACTTATCAATAACCTACGATTGAGACTAATATGTTAGATGGCACTTCCACCTTCATCTTAGGAATGCATAGTTGAGCAGATGTGATTGAGAGAAATTAGTTACATTCTGTTACTACCTTGTTGTTTTACTTTTTTGGCTACTTATCTTTAGTTAATCTCGTGTATCTCTCAATCTTTCAGAGAATAACACTCTTTTGCTTTTAATGGATTACCCTTCTAATTTCCGAAAAAAAAAAAAGTGGTTCGGCACTGCAGAATCTCTAGTTCAGAGATGGGATGGATATCAATTTTGGTGGTAGTTACATGATTCATGGACATCAATTTCAGTTATTTGATAGGGTTTTACCTCATGGTACTGTTTTTCTACCTTGTGTAAATTATTGTTGGAACGGTATTTTTAATCCCAATGTTTGAGGATCATTAACACAATGGTTCAATCTGATTGCAACAAGAGCCTTGCAGAAACGCTTGTTTGTTTCATGCACTATTATCCATGGAATATTAGATTAGCAAGTTGAATAATAGAGATGTCAATTGAACCAGTCCAATACGATCCGATTCAATTTTTTTTGAAGCACGACAAGTATCGTGTTGTGTTATGTCTAATTTTTTAACCGGCGACTTAGGTATAATTCCTATAACACTACCTATTTTGACTTGTATTGGACTATATTGAGCTAGGTTTGATATGATTTAATTTTTAATTATTTTTTTATTTTATTAGAAAATTATGTAACATTAATATAATTTATATATATTAAAAAAATAGTGAAACGTGGGATTTAAACTCACAATTATGTATCACTTATTAACAATCTCAAATTACTAAATTATATACCATATATACAATTAAAAAACAAATAAATTAAAATAAATATAAAATTTTAAAATTATTTTCATGTCATACCTTGTTATGTTATATCGACATAAAAATGTAGCATATTAATCTAAGCACGGTCTATTAAATCATATTGTATCGATCAACGACATAGTTTAACCGTATTGAACCATATTAACCTAATTAAATACAATCTAATTGACATCTCTATTAAATAATATATTTAAATACCAACAACAAACCATTTGGGAAGAAAGAGGTATTGAATTTAAATTGAAGGTCAAAGTATTATGATTGTCTGAAAAAGTATTATATTCTTATTGCCTATGGATATAAGAATTGTAAATAAAAAAAATAAAGAAGAAAATCACCAACTATTTTCAATTACATTATGATTGAATGTACTATTTGTTTAAATTATATTTACTATATATCACTATTTTTTATTATATATCATCTAATATTTACTAAAAATATTTAACATTTTACATAAAAAAATATTATATCAAAAACTAACATTATATATAATTTTTAAAAATATATAAATCTTACTTCATATCACATCATCTTTTAAACAAACACATATGAAGTAGTCGTGACTTATAACTTAATAATGTCGACAATTTTTTTTAATAAAAATATGTAAAAAATATTTTATTTTTACTAAAATAAAAGTCTAGTAATTATAAAAATCTTTTTAAAATTTAATATCTCAAATTCGAATATCAATACAATATCCGTAAAAAAAAATTTTTTCTCCCTCGTTGTAAATAATATCTCCGTTAGTCGAACGCTGGAAACCCTCCGACGCGAGCGAGATTTGGAACCACTATTTCTACTTCCCGTGCGAAGAACGAAAAATCAACGCGCAATGGAGAGAGAGCACGACGATTCAGAGAAGGAAGAGGAGGAGCAGGAAGGGGAGAAAGCTCGGGCAGATCTTCTTCGGGATCGATTCCGCCTCTCCGTGATCTCCATTTGTGAAGCCGAAGGTATTCCTTAGAAATCCGAACGTCACTTGTTCGATTCTTTCATGCCCTTACTTCTCGAAACCTTCCCTTTCTTGCCGTAAGTAGCTAAGAAGAATCAGATGGAGATAGCGGAGCCGGTCGTTGCCTGCATCTCCAACCTTGCGTTCGAGTTCTCAGGTGAATGGCGGCAGGGAAGAAAAAGAAGAAGAAGAAGAAGAAGTAGGAGAAGGAGAAGAAGAAGAAAAAATCCACCATGATGTCACCCTCTAGGCTCGTGCTATTCACTGGAGACTAATGGATTTCACTATTTGCAATCATACTTGAGCTTTATAATAGTCATGCATTACACACAAATATCTTGCTTTATTTTCAGCTTTCCTAGTGATTTATGCATATGTTCGTTGAGCTATTTTTGTGAAACAGAGCAGCTGGCAAAAGACCTAGAACTATTTGCTAAACATGCAGGTCGCAAAATTGTGAATGTTGAAGATGTCATATTATCTGGTACGCTGGTCACTTCATGGATAATAGTTTCCGTCTTTTCAATTTTAAAGATTACGTGCATTGTTATTACCTCGAAATAAACTGTCTACAACTCAATATTTCGTGTATTGGATTTGTGGTGATTTTATTGGCTATTGTCTCCAGTTTGCAATATACGACCCCTATCATCTAAATAGTCATTTCAAATCTCTTCTGTTGTTCACTTCGACTAGAGCATGTTATCTAATGGAATAGTGAACTTTCTTTTGAGGTGTTGATTGTCATGGCACATCACGTCCACGTACCACATACACAACTTTCTATAATTGTGGGATTTCACAAAAAAAACTGTGTAATTGTGATGCTTTTATTTCAACGTGCTTACAACTTATCTCTAGTTTCCTTACAGCTCACAGGAATGAAGAGTTGGCTGCCATGTTGAGGACTTTTTCGCGTGAAATTGCAAAAGAACCCCAAACTGAAAGAAAAAGGAAGAGAACAACAAAGAAAGAAGATAAAGATAATCTTGCTTAATGATCTGTTGTTAGCCTATGCATAAAAGGATGGCCTACTGTGGCTATTACTTGAACCATTCTTCCATATTTTTACTTTTGAAACATTCTATCTGGAATATAATTTTTCAAGCAGTACTAGGATTAATGCATTGCTTATCATTGTCGTTTATTTTGTATTATTTTCTGGGGAGGATTATCCACAAGACCGTACTGGTCTTCTATTTCAAATTTTTTCCATGATATTTTTTGTTTTTTTGTTGTTAGAATTATTTCAGTTGTTGATTTATAAGTTTGTCTACTTTTTTCATGTTTATCAAACCCAATCCTAGGTTTTTTGCCAAAAAACCTGCTAGGGTGATTGTTGCTGATAATTTTTGTATTTTCAAGTGGTTGTCAGGAGGTGGCCTTTTCTACATATACAGTTGTGGCCAAAGGATTTTACTTGTACATATGCGTCATATATTCATGTACTGCCCTAATTTTTTATTTTAGAATCTGCTTTTGATTATCAACCTGAGAAGACCTGAAAAGGGTGTACCTTGTCTACGTGGGCTATCTTTGATGCCACTACTGCCTTTTTTTTTCTTCCATTTTTATGTGCACTGTAATTTCTTATTCATGTGAACCATTGTTGCCATGATATTTTACCTTGAATGCAATTTTAAGTTACATAAGCATGCATCTCAAATTATACTTTCTTATGGTGGACTTTATTTCTCTTGGTACTAATGCTGGTGCATGTTTTGATGCAATGAGAAGCTTGTTACAACCTTTAAAGTATCGTGCAGGTAGATTTTCAGGCCAATCAAGTTACATAGCGTGTATGCATCTGAAGGGACCAATGAGTACCAGGACATAAACTTTTTTTCATTTTGTTCATATGCCAAGTTTTGAACCTATGGCCTTTTAGACGAATATGTGACATTTCACCATCAGGATCACATGTAATTTGGCACAAACTTAGATCTCTAACTAAGATACGAGTATTGCAGGAGATAAGCTCTATCTAATCCATACGTATATGTACCCTAACCCTGGCTCTGTTTGGTTATTATAGTCAAATATATCTTATCATAATTATCAAATAATAGGTATTGACGAATTACTTTTCATAGATACCAGAGTCTAAAATCTCTCTTCTTTGATGTTTTGCCTTTCACACATTGTTATAACTTTATGATCTCATGAACACTTGTAATTTGAAATAGACGAAGTATAAGTAAATAAGGTTTTGTTTGTCAACAAATTTATTATTGTTGAGTCAATTTTTTATAAATGCTTATATATCATTATCATCCTACAAATTTGTATACATAAATTTTTACTTCATAATTTACAATGAAATTCTAATTTTATTTATTTCATTACCTTCAATCTACTATAAAATTAAAATATTTTGTTATCAAACAAAACTTAAATATATTAATGTTGTATAATTTCAGAGAGTATCTACATCTTGATACCCACTAAAAACACAAAAATCCATCTAAACTTTGCATTCCAATGATGATTTCTCACAATCCTACAAAAGAAAATACTGACTCAATTTTCCACACACGTAAAAAGAACACCGCCATGTAAATAAAAACTCGATAAGATTTGAAAAGGAGGAAATATTTCGACGAGTATTGAAGAACTATAAAATTTTAAATAAAATTAATTATTCTTTGATGAAAAAATCTGGATAACCTTGCTTGCATCAGGTCAAAAGAGAGAAAAATATTTAAAATATTTAAGAATTTAATAAGATAAGCAATTGTACAGATGGACTGTGATGTCACGGCATAATACACCAATCCGATAAATTACCCAAGAAATTTGGGATATCTAAAAGGTTGTTTTCGAAAATTACAATATGTCGACGTCAACGTACTTCTCACCATTGATGAATAATTAAAATTTAATCTTATCATTTATTTTATTATTATTATTTTATAGATAAGTTAAGGTTAAGAGATACAGTTACTTACCTATAAAAATTATATATCAAGTAAAGACTTAAACCTATGAATCTAAAGTCTAAAAAGGTTAACATAATTATACTTTTGTCTGACAAAATTAATAAATTAAGAGAACTTAGAGTTTAAATATTTTATAAATCAATACAATATTCAAAATAAGAAAATATTTTTTATTTCTCTCTTTAATAACTACAATAATTTTTTTTACTTTTATTATATTATTTATTAAAATATATATTTTATAAATTTTTTTATAAATCTCGTTATTAAATGAAAATTATAGAGTGTATTTGTTAATAAAGTAAGGTAAGATTTTTATAATTTATTATTAGTTATGTATAATAATTATAGTAAAATATGATAATAAAATAATAATAATTATACTGCTTCAAAAATTACATTATAATTTTTAAAAAATACTCCACCCTATACCCCTAACAAACAGCACGTAAATTTTACAAATGTGTAAACGCCAGCACTGCATTCTGCGTACAGCCCACCCGTCTCGCATCTCAACCTGGTGAGAATGAAATGAATGATCTGCACCGCCCGAAGCCCGAGGACCAACACACATCTTCGCCATGCGAACGCAGAAGCGTTTCAACCGGTTCGGCATCGAACCAGTCCGGTTTGGTCTACCCCGGCGTCAACCTGACTGCAAGCAAATGGTTAACTAGGGTTGGCGACCCGCATCTCTCCTCCCTCCCACGGTGGGATGGCTGGCACGTCGATGACCAGATGGACGGAGCGGGGGAGAAGAAGGGGAACTGGGATCTGAAGGAAGGGCATGAGGGTGATTGCAGTCCTCGATACCATGTGTTTCCGTCGGATCTTCTTACGCTCGATCGGAAACCATCCCTTCTGCTAAACACGGGACGGTAGGTTGGAATTGGGGGGTGGGGTGGGGGGTGGGGTGGGGGGGGAACGTTTTGCTTTTTTGTTTTTCAATTTTTGTAAAGAGGAAAGCGTAGGAGAAGGATGGAGACGCAGTGGATCACGGAGTACCCGCACGGACGGTTGTTGGATAAACGACCCAGGAAGAGGCCGAGGATGACCTGGGATGTGCCTCCGTCTCTTTCCCCTCTTAAGGTTCGATCTTTTCTTCCCTTTCGGAACGATTTTGCTTGTTTTTCAATTATGGATCTTAAAGCTTTTCATTTCTTACATTGAAAACTTGATCTATTTGTTTAGTACCAAGAAATTTTACTTTTTAGTATCGTGAAGCAATAATCTGCCTCGCTTTTATTGAGTGAAAAGTTTTTTTAAAATTGTTGTCTGCATGCATTTTCGGTGATCTATTCGTTTGGGTGTTACATGCTACGGACATTTTTGTATAAATTTAGGTTCTACTGATCAGTTACTAATTTCGCTTCTTTGTGTTATGACGTTGAGTATGCTTGAGTCCAAGAAAGGTGGCAAATAATAAGCATTGTGTTTATATCTTTTTTATTCCTGTTAATGATATGTTTGCCTCTCAACTGGCTTTTTGGCAGGGGAACACGTCGCTTTACTGTGGACAAGAGGTCACCAATAGTGCTGTTGCGCACCCTGGATTTGCTTCAATCTATTATAGTGCAGGAATGCCTCGAAATATACCCCCTCCATGGAGAGAGGATGATAAAGATGGACACTATGTCTTTGTTCTTGGCGATATTCTAAAATCTAGATGTAATTATTCTCAATATAATAACCTTTTATATCTTGTGAGAGATTACCTTTTTTCTGCGAAACATGTCCTAAACCAATTCTGTTGCATGCATTATTAATCAATAACTTCTCAGTTGACTTGCTAGCTTTATTTTAAGGAAATAAGTTTTTCTTTGCATGCGGGAATGACACATCGTAAAATTGTACCCATCATTGAGAACCCTTGCAGTGGGCTTGCTTATTAATTAGTAGTTGTCGTCAAGCAGAGCTTTTAACATTCTACTTGTCTTTCACAACAAAAAAATTGTTTGGCTCTGCTTCATGTTGCCTTGACGTTTTGATTTAATTTTTGTTGCGTTTTTAAGAGCCTAACATCTAGATGCATAATATTTACGTTTTTTTTCCTATTGTGTGATTCTGCTCTTCACTTGTTTCTTACTTTCTTGAATATACATACATCTGACACTAATTTTCTTTAATATTTCAGACAAGATACTCAGCAAAATTGGTGAAGGTCAGTTTTCATGTCTATCATGAAAGGCTTCCTTATCTAATTTTGTGAATTTTACATTGATAAAAAACCCCATACATCATTTTGGGGCCATTAAGACTAAGAATCATTTCTTTACTGCATATTAATATTTTTTCCCCTCTTCACTTGTTCAACTTACTGCAGGGACATTTGGACAAGTTCTTGAGTGTTGTGACTTGGAAAATAAGGAACTTGTGGCAATTAAAATTATTCGCTCAATCCAAAAGTACAGAGAAGCTGCCATGATTGAAATTGAGGTTCTTCAAAATCTTGCTACACATGATGTTGCGGGAACACGGTAAGTTCTCTGTGGTCTGTTCCTCTTTCTAAGTAATCAAGATAATATGCATACATGATGTTATTCTTGCAGTTGTGTGCAAATACGGAATTGGTTTGACTATCGTAATCATATTTGTATTGTAAGTATATTTTAGTACTTAATTCAATTAGATTATGATGGAAGTAGTTTTCCACACTGCCCATTAAAATGAGGATGAATTCAAATGGTTCAACAGGTCTTTGAGAAGCTTGGACCGAGCTTATATGATTTCCTACGGAAAAACAACTATCGTTCCTTTCCTATTGACTTTGTTCGGGAGTTTGGCCGACAACTTTTGGAATCTGTAGCATGTGTGTGGACATTATCTGTTCCATTTGTTTATTTCATCTTTTGAATGCCAATATGCCTAACTATAGGAATTTTTACCACGGTTCCTACGTTTTGTTATTCAAAATCTTATAGTAGTAGAGCATTAGAGTGTTTTTCATAAAATATGTAGTCTCTTATGTTTGAGTTTCTCTCAGATGTGGTTTAACCTTGCAGTTATGCATGATTTACGCCTTATTCATACTGATCTGAAGCCCGAAAATGTTCTTCTCGTGTCACAAGAATATATTAAGGTTCCTGATTATAAGGTACTTATTTAACCCAATTGCTAGTAAATTTCTTTTTCTTTCTGTTGTGACTAACAAGATTTATTGCAGAGGCTTTTATTTTTCTTCATATTCCAACATCCATAAAGCTACTTTCTCATTTTTTGATTTGTCTCCTGTTACCTTGATTAAGTTTCTCCCACGATTTTCGAAGGATAACTTGTACTTCAAGAATCTCCCAAAGTCCAGTGCAATCAAACTTATTGACTTTGGAAGTACGACATTTGAACATCAAGATCATAGCTATGTAGTTTCAACTCGTCATTATCGTGCTCCTGAAGTTATTCTTGGTAATTGAACCGCCCTCTGTTGTAATTTACCTTTCATATTCTTGCATTTGGTTAATCTGATCTTTCTGTTTGTGTATTTTTAAGGACTTGGGTGGAATTATCCTTGTGACATTTGGAGTGTTGGCTGCATACTTGTTGAGCTTTGCTCTGTGAGTTCTGTTACAACTTTCAATGTCTGGCTTGTATTCCATAATAATTATTCAAACTGTATAATATGCAATACTTGTAGATGTGGCTTTAATAACATGACATTGTTGTGAGAACAGAGGATCTTTATATCATCTGCTTTTGTTTACAAGCCTATCCTACAAATCTTTTACAAAATATGATGCTCATTGACAGCCACATATTTTATTACGAACATTCTTTATTCTACTCAAAAAGTTACTTTTATAGGAAGTCCATGATAAGTGAAGCCATGTCATCTTTCTGTCTAAAAACGAAGTTTATTATCTGATACACTTTTGTAAGATGTATAATCAATTATGACCTTATTTGAACAGAATTTGTTCCATAGGTCGGTACATCCATCTCCTTGAGTATAAACGAGGCAAAGTTGTAATATATATAATCAATTAGCTTAATTGAAATATGCTTGTTGCGTTTGACACTGAATACTTGAACTACTTTTGGGGAGATCGTGAGTTTTTTATTAGGATTATGATAAATAATTTTTAAGGCTGACTTATATTCATCTTCCAAGTAGTTGGCATTCCACTTCTTTAATCATTGCTGCTGTTATTGCCGCAAATTATGTTTATGATACTTGGAATTTTAGGGGGAAGCATTATTTCAAACCCATGAAAACTTGGAGCATCTAGCCATGATGGAGAGGGTGCTAGGACCGCTTCCCCAGCATATGGTGAACAGAGCTGAGTGAGTTTCAAGGGGTGTCTATGTGCACATTAGTGCTGTCGGTGCATTATGTAATACTTTTTTTCAATCCAGCCGCCGCACAGTTAAGTATTTTAAGCGTGGAATGCGATTGGATTGGCCTGAAGGTGCAGCCTCAAGGGAAAGCCTGAGGGCCGTTTGGAAACTACCCCGCCTTCAGGTATCATATACTCCCCGTTCATATTTTTTTCTCCGATTTTGCATGAGTTGATTTGATGTCAGGAAGGACATTTATTTCTATATGGGTTTATTTTTATGGTTCCCAATCATACAACACATTTCTGCATTGCAGAACCTTGTCATGCAGCATGTTGATCACTCAGCTGGAGATCTAATCGATCTCTTACAAGGCCTTCTACGCTACGATCCGGTCCAGCGTCTAAAAGCAAGGGAAGCCCTTCGGCATCCCTTCTTTACCAGAGATACTAGAAAATGCGGATACCATCCTCACTCTTTATGTTGTAACTAACCCCAGATAACTGAGTTAGTCCAGAATTGTGTGGTCTCAGTATTTTTCATTAGAGTTCAAATACCGTTAACAATATCTTTTAATCAATTTTAAAGAAAAAAAGCTTGGAACGTCTGCATCAAACTCTCTTTAGCTTTATCTGCACCACATATTGTACAGAAATCAAATTGTAACATAACGAAGATCATCTACAACATGCAGCGATTTTGTTCTGTTTCCCTTTTAGTGATGGTCAATGGCTGCAATCTCTACGTCTGACTGTTTTAACTAAAAAGGTGGAAGGACCTGTTTTATTGATTTAGCATATTCATTTCCAGATCAGATGTGATCGGTGGTGTGTACTTTATGAAAGATAAGCATCACAGATGGATAAGCCATCGCTTACGAAGCCCAACCAACAAAGATACGGTAGAAGTGACAATATCAACTCAACTATAAGAGGTGCATATCCACATTTTGAGCTCTAATCAATCTGCTCTCATTAACATTTATAACGCTGCTATGTGAAGTGTTAATTTATTGATTTCAAACAGTATATCACTACCTTTTTAGTTGCTTCGAAGTTAATCAGCAGATTAACGATCTAATTAAAACATTGTAGCATTACAAATCCGGTAGAATGCTGAGCAGATATTTCATTTAGAACTTCTAAAAATAAAATTATTTCTATTTAACTAAATAAACTAAAAAAAAGTGAGAAGAAGAGAATATCAAGTCATTTCAGAAGCTTTAAACTTAATATTAGAGTAAAAGAGAGGAACTTCAATTGTTTGCTGTATTTTTAATATTTAACAAATGATGTGTATGTTTAAAATCGCAACTATAAATAACGTTGGGTATTGTTTATAAACATGATGATGTACACCCTGCATTCATCTTATTTTATCTGAACTCTAAATCTTAAATCTTAAATTTAATAGTGAACTTGGTGATATTTTTACATCAATGCAGTCTGCAGACCCAACCAAGCAACCAAGGGACTTGTTCTTTTCCCTTTGCAATTGTAATCGGAAAAGGATCAAGCAGACCCAACCAAGCAACCAAGGGACTTGTTCTTTTCCCTTTGCAATTGTAATCGGAAAAGGATCAAGCAGATTCGTTCCGCTGGAGGTGGTCATCTTGCCAAACGTATAAAGTGAGAGGTGTTCACCGAAACACTGCAAAACTGCAAACGTCTAGGAACGTACCAAGGTGCTTTTATTAAAAATATCGTAAGTATTTATTTAACGATTTATATACATACATATATATGAATTTAAAATTGATTAATAATGAGGATTATATTTAAAATATTTGTTTATATCTGTAAATATTTATTTTGAATATAATTTTTATGTAAAATAGTCTCCGACGGTCGCGTTCATGGCGTCAAAACAACCGTCGTCGTCTGTCATCGCGCCGAAGCCGAAGCTGAAGCTCCTCTTAGACTCTGGAACGAACAAGGTCGTCTTCGCCGAAGTGGGGAAAGAGTTCGTGGACTTCCTCTTCAGCCTATTCACGCTGCAACTCGCATCGGTGGTGAGACTTCTAACCAAACACCAAATGGTTGGTTGCCTTGGAGAGCTGTACAGCAGCCTGGAAAGCTTCAGTCCGGGGCACTGGCAGCCCAACATCGACAGGGCGCAGTTGCTGAGGCCGGGACCACCACCGGGCTTCGCTACGATGCAGAAGACGTTGGCCATGCTGCGGTACGATGGGTTGCCCGCCACCGCCGGGACGCCCGGGATTGGGTACGTGAAGGGAGGAGAAGCCCTGTACATGGTGACCGATGACCTCGTCGTGACGCCGCTGGGGACGAATGGGATCGCGGGTGCGATGAGCAACGTCGACGACGGCCGGTTTCTGAAGATGAAGACT
>JAMKPZ010003044.1:0-53603 GCA_024699675.1 Amphibolis antarctica
AGGGTGCTCGATGACTTGCAAAAAAAGTACTATGCTTGCAGCTATTGCTTTTGGGTGTTGCTGGCCTGTTTGTTGACCTTGGCTGCTAGGAAGGAAAGAGGAAGTTGGACGAAGGACTAGAGAAGGGAAAAAAATTAGACAAAAGAGAAAACAAAGGGGTGGAAAGGAGATTACCAATGACTAGGATTGCACTCATCTCCCCTTCATTTTTTTCTCTTCTCTCAAATACTAGGCTTTGGTACAATGTCAACGAAAAAATTTGAAATAAGTGTTATGTTGGAATGCAAGAAATGGGGTAGTTGTATATCATTCATAAGCAACAAGATTTTTATATATAGAAATTACATAAAGGTTACAAACACATCATAAACAATGTACGACTAAATCTACTTACAACATAGTACTACTTGAGATCCATATAAAGATTCATTTATTCCTAGATAATATTTTATTACTTATAAGGGTATGATATGCAATAGTAAGTGATTACACAGTAGTGCAACTTCCAATGTGGGATTACCATTCTAATCTCCTAATTGTGGAACCATTAATTACATTATTTACTCAAACAGTATAATATTACTCTATACGATGATCACAAACTGTAGGAAATCAAGAAAAAGGTAAACATTTTCAGAGCATCTTTATGATTTAGAGAATTACACGTGAATCTTCCTGATGGTATTGAAACAAGCAAACATGAGAATGGAAAGCTTCTTAGTGATCACAGTACTACAGAGATTACTATCACAGGAAAGTACCTTAAATGTTGATTGTGGTCTTCATCGTTCAAGATATCTAGCAGAGAATATCTGATGTCGACTTTATGTTTATCCTCGGATTGCAAGGGATCAGGAGGAAAATCTGAATGCAAAATGCAATTTGGGAACTACAAAAGAATTTATATCAAGATGAATAATAGAAAAATAAAATCTTCAAATAACATAAATTGCAGCACAACAGATATAAAAAAAATATTCTAAAACTAAGTATTCAACAAGAACAAAGGTGAGCAAAGATAATTGAAAACCAGAATTTCATCATCAATTTCACTAATAAGCATCTCATCAGCAAGCTTTAGAAGATATAATATATTGTCCCGGCATGGCTGTGAGATGAAAATGTTTTCCACAGATGATATATTTAGCAGACTTGCAACCAAGTCCTTGAAGATATTCCGTAGCAAGTCAGGGTTTAGTTTTGTCTGCAGGAATAACAATTACTATAAAAAATCATCCAGGAGCATTGTATTGGAATAGAAGGAAATGGAATTGAAGCAATAGATTTCAGAGAAACACAACATACTTGTTCAATGTGGACAAGTAAAAAATTAACTGTTTCTTCTAGTTGCTGCCAACCACCCTTCACAGAATAAATATAGTGAGAGAGCACAATGCAGTATATATTTCTCACGAGATGTTCAGTCATGTTAGAAGTAACAGCCTCTTTTTCTGGCTTGACTTCTTGGTTTTCCAATGCAACAAGCCCAGTAGATGTCATCAACCAAGACAACCACCCATTCTCCTAAAGATACATGTAAAAAAAGTCAAAGTTCATGTATAATAATGACATAGAAGAATGAGAGTATGGAAGTAGTACCATTAGAGCTTCTATATTTGAAGGATTTGAATCAAGCAAATCGAGAAAGTTTCTAAGGATTCTTTCCCTTGCAGAATTATCATTGCAAGTTGCCAAAAAGTTGAAAATGAGAATCAAAACTTGGGGAAGGAAGAAGTGAGAAGTCCCTGATCCGCCTCTCTTATTATGGTTCTTTTCAGATAGAGTATGTTTCTGTAAGACCTTTACCATTTGCAAAAATATAATAAACAGCTACATTTAAAAGTTCAAGAATTGTAGAAACCAGAAACAGAACAACAAAAGATGACAAAACTATTTGGATAAAGATGGAATATTTAATATTAAATTGTTGATTGAGTCACGAGCCCCACCTGCTTAGGACTGGCACCCCCAAGAAGAACATCGAACAAAGTAGCACATAAATTATCTGAAAGTGAGAACTTAAACAATCGATCAGATATTGCTGATATAATTGTCTGCAATCTGGTGTTTCCCTCCTTTTTGTTTGTCTCTGAGAGTGACTTGGTGCGTCCTACTGACAAGTTGAAGAACTTTTGACCTTTGTTCTCGGATGGGAGACCAACTAGCAGTTTCCCAAGAAATTGCAATCCAAGAAGCCTTATTGGCTCCATCTCCCTGAGACAAAAAAAATGAAGACAAACTTTACCAGATGAAGTTCCACAAAGTCAGGTGAACAATGTAAACTCCACTGCATATTAACAGGAAGTAGTAAAACAATTACAAAGAGACTATTTCAACAAAAAATGGAATAATTCTTTTACAAAAAACATCAGACCATTCTAACACACCATGTTCTCTGAATGATAATATGACCTAAAAGCAGGAAACCAGGAAACATATAAGCAACAAAATGAAAAGCAATGCATTCAAGATTGGTATTGGTGTCTGGCTAATCTCCTATTTTTCTTTAGCCCCCATCAAGCTACTGTGTAAATCACCTTGAACAACGGGCAAGCAAAAGTTCAGTTCCCTGAAAGATCTAACTTAATCATTTCAAGAACTACGGATGAGATATAGTACTCTTTCATAGCTTAGTATTTTCCTTCAAGGGTATCATTCTCCTATGGCTCATAACTTGCTGACTAGGATCCCTCACCACTGGATAATGATATTGCTTGAGCACAAGAAGCAAAATTTGATAGAGAGTGAGAAAGAGAGTGAGATAAAGGAGAGGGCTGGAATGTAGGAGATGCACAGAGAATATGCTTGGAACCATGCCTTGCATTGTGGTGTAGCAGTCTATTTATAATCAATGCAAAGAATATAGTGTACAGCAAGAGAAACAATACTTAACATGTACCAACAGAATTGCATGCATATACACCCCATTAAGTTGAAGAATTTGTGGGAAAATATCTAAATCATAGAATATTAATTTGAGTTTGTACCAGACAAGTCAAAGATGGAAGCTATTCATTTACTTGACAACTAATAGAAAATTTGAGTTAAAAAAGATCCCCACATGGTTTTCATTGATTTAGAGAAAACTTATAAGAGTACCTAGAAACCTATTGTATTAGGTTTTAGAAATAAAAAGAGTACTCATAGGATATATTGATATCAAAAAGGATATGTATGAAAAAATAGTTACTAATATTAAAACTATAAGAGGAGAAATTAGAGACTTTCCAATTGACATAGGTTTACACCAAAGATCCTCTTTAAGTTCATATAATTTTGTTTTGGTTATGAATGAAATTACTAAAGAAATTCAAGGAGAAATACTTGGTGTATGCTATACTTCTTTGTATTCCTTTATTAGTTCTGTTGGGCTTGCCCTTTATCATCTTGTAATCCCTCTCATTTTCAGCTTGATGAATAATATTGTGGGGTGCATTTCTTTTAAAAAAAGTCATAAATTAGTTTTAAATTAGAATTATGGAAAGGCACTTTAGAATCCAAAGAATTTAGATTGTGTCAAAAATAAGAATAATGATGAAGGTATTTACTAAAATGGTTATGAGATTCATAAAAGTAGAACTTTTAAATACTTAGAATCTATAATTAGCAATGGTAAAATTATAAATGATGTTATTTATAGGATTAAAGTAAGATAGATAGGAATGCTTCTCAAATGTTACATGATAGGAGGATACTCTTAACATTTAAAGGAAAATTCTATAAAATTATTATTCACCTAACTATACTTTATGGTTTAAAATGTTGGGCCATAAAATATGCATATGTAAAAAGTTGATGTTATTAGTCTTGTTTATTTATTCAACTTTAGCTCTAGCTTCAGCTTTAATGACTGTGAAAAGTTGAAGTTAAAGATAATTTTGCAAACAATGATAAAATTACATAGTAAATTATAAAATAAAAATTTATATATGAGAATTTACACGATAATGATAATACATAAGAGTTTATGTAGAGTTAGAGTTGAAATTAAAGTTAAGAAAACAAACGAGACCACAGACTCTTATGTAAATCACATTAACATAATATTTGGACTTTTACTAACTGACATATATTTATTATTTATAGGTCAATCTAGGAGAGATGGATCAATTTTTTGACTAGTAGAATTACCTTTTCCAATTAAATTTTATGCAATAAAAAAGATTATCCATAAACACGTTACCTCACCCAATACAATTTTCCAATTATTCCTTAACTCGTATTAATACATCTTTTTCTGATATAAAAAGATACCTTTCTCTAGTTATTCCTTAATTCTTCACACGATCCTTCTTTTGAATTTTAAAAAACTTTAAGATCAATATGGATTCTTGATTTCCTCTATTTTTTCTTGACATGTAGTTTGCATTTGCATTACACTAATAACAAATTAATGGAGTTTAGCTGAAAAAGAGACAACCCAAGGTAGAAAATTTGTTTGGCATTCAAAAATACCAATACAGACACTAGAATATAAGAAAATGCTGTTTGGTTATGAAGATATCAATTATTTAATTTGTTGACATTTTCTTTTATGTGCAAAACCAAAGTTCAAAGATAAACATACAAATAGGTACCTTTTTTCATGAGGGAATATTGGAATAATATAAATTATATGGAAGATATAAAACACAAACCTTTGGAGAAGGTTAATAAAGATATGACAGCCACCAAGAAGATCAACCTGCTCTAGAAATGAAGCTGAGAAACGCTTTTGGGAGAGTGAACGCATTACCATTTGCAACACATCCTCAATGCAGAGCATGTCATGACTTCTCTCAAAAAAGGCAATAAGTGCTTTTATGTCCTGTTTTTCAATTTTTTGTCTGCAAACATAATGGCAGATCAGAAATATAAAATTTAATTGTATTTAAAAAATACACCCAAATAATAAATAAATGACAAACTAATAAAAAAAGGGCATACTTTAAACTCATTTCTGCAAGGCTTAATAGAAGGAGACGAAGTTTATGAACTTCTTCTGCAGAAGGTCTTTTTCCAATCACTTTTCTAGTTGTGGGATGTAAAAGAGGCCTTGTTCCAAAAGCCAATGATGACTCTGGTTTATCCCAATAGAAGTGACAAATAACATCAATAATTTGTGGCAGTCTACAGAGTGCTATCAAATCAGAGGTATCATTTTCAAAATGCTGGATGAGAAACATGTACAATTCACGTTGAACTTCATAATCAACATATATCCAAATATGAGGATTCAAATAAACACAAGAAATTGCATCCTTCAGCAGCCACTTTGACAATCCTGGTTAAGACAACAAAAAAATCCATCATAATGGATATGAATGGTCACAATAAAATTGAAAGATGGTGCAAGAAAATGTGATTTAAAATTACCACTGCTCCTCACAACATGAAGTAAATGTTTCAAAGAGAAAAGGGTCTCCATATTCAATTGCTGTGGTGGAACCGATTGTAATAGAAAACCCAAAATAGAAAATCCTGAAAATAGATGCATTTGTTGCTGATTTGCAAGATCGTCATCCAAAACAGAAGCTACCAGCTCAATAACTTCTGACACAAGTTTCTCATTCATCATAGGTCTCATCAACAAGAAATCATTTTGCTCTTCCTCAAGTGAACCTGAGCTACCAAGTCGAGTCAAAAGAGGAAAAAACACCAGCACACCACCAACACAATAAATTATTTCTTTCAGTATACGTCGGGAGCATAACTGAGTCCCATCCATAACTACTGCATCAAATACGTTCTTATCTGACATAAGCTCGGGTGTTGAAGAAACGTTGAACAAAGTTCCATAATCACTAGCCTGAGATGTGTGATGTAGAGCATGTAATGTGATTATAAACTCACAGAGATAAAAATAAGCATGCAAATTTTATCAAGGAAAACAACCTGTGCATTGAGCCCAAAAATGATTTTTGATGAAAGACCATCTTTAACATCAAGAATTGCATTAGAGAATGAATTATGGGACATGTGAGGAACATCATGACCAACAAAAGAATACATGTAACTTGGTCCCAACAAGTATATTCCCTTGATTTGCTCCAATGAAAGAGCATCAGAAAACAAATATATTGGACCAATTTGGCCCAAAAAAGGAATCAAACCATCAATAGAGAACTGGGAGGCCTGTTCACCACAAGTTCCAATAGTGGAGTACACAAGAGATTCGGTAATTTTGGCATATCTGAAACTCAAAAACCAAAACAATTGTCAATGAGTAGCATTGACAGCATCTAAAGGTATGGGAGGAAAAGATAAAAGGATCAAGTAGTAACAACTCACCTGCACTTCTCAGCAGAGATTAGATCACCGTCTATATAGCATCTTAACAGGCTTCCTCCAGAGAAAGCTCTTCCAATGCTGTGAGTGACGCACAGAAAGTGCCACTTCTTTTCAAGAAGATTTAAAGACAATGAAACAGTTTGTCTTTTTTGACCAATTGACTGTGAAAGAATAGAAGTTTCTCAAACAAAAGCAAATGATAAAGACACAAGGTGTGCAGATGTGCGGCACTTAAAAAACAGAAAATATAAATTAATAGGTAGACTGTACAAAGTAAACAACTGAGACTGATTATATAATATTTACTCAAAAAGACATATTATGCCTTTCCAAAAACATCACTACTTTTTAGCTTCACATTGTAGAAATCTCATAATAATTTGAATATAGGCATCCTGAATATTGTAAAAAGGAATTTAACTGAGAATGGCTTTGCAAGGATCGGTAGACATTCAAGATAATTATTTGTAACCCAATTCTTCTGTTTCCTTTATCTGTTATAATGTCATAAGTGACACAACCAACAAATGACTTATAAGTTTGAAACTTATTTTCCTTAAAAAGAATGAGATTGACACTTCGGTAATATTTGTGCATTTGAAATTAATAAAAAATAATGGAAAATGATGAAAATTTTAACTATTATTTTCATCATTTCTCATTATTTCCTATTAATTCCAAATACACAAACATTATCTTCATCACATTATTCAGATATGTGAGCAACTTATCACAAGAATTGCAAAAACAACTCAAAATCTAAGTGATTGTTTGAAGAAACTACCAATTTTCATTTTCAGACTCCAAGTTATATTTAATAGCATATCAATTTAATTTAGAAAAGAATACCCTGAACCCTGTTAGGTACAAAGAAATCATCCTAGTTCAAATGTGTAAAATTTTCTTTTTTACAATGTATCCAAATGGCATTTGGATAAAAAGTAACAAAGAAATAATAATTTCTGTATATACTAGATTAAAAAGATTAATATTAATACAAGAACAACAGCAATCCAAACCAAAGATTAAAAAGATCAATATTAATTCATGTAAATTTAAATTTTTTCTCATAATTCCTAACAAAGTAGTTTTAGTTCTTTTTCTACTTCTTTTACTTTTTTGCACTAATTAATTCTCCTCTACTAATCTGTCCAAATTTTGGTATCTAGAGAATATGATTAAACTATGTTAATTTTCGAAAGAGTTTAAGGTTTGGGAAAGTGATGTACTAATTTAGGAGGGGCGGTTGGAAGTGCCCAGTGGCGAAGTTCCAACCTTCTAACTTACTTTAGTACAAAATAAAGTACATTAACTTCCCAGTCAGCTAGTTAAGGAAAGCTGATGGGTTGAACATTGCTATTAGGAGTAATGAAAATGAATAAAGGGTAAAGGAGGCATCAGTACAAAGTCATGCTGTGGATCCTCCACTGACAGTATGAACTTCATCTCTTCCCTCCCCCTGTCTTCCACTGAGTTGGAAGAGGGCTCAGGAGCTCCACCTTCCACTGTGGACCATCAAATGGTATGTTAGAAAATTTAAATTCCATTATTTATGATAAAGGCACAAACGCTACGAAAGGAAAGTATTTTCCTTCACTTTCATGAATTCTCTTACCTTCTTCACTTTTTTTTCCATTAATTTTCGAATGCACAAATATCCTCCAAAACTATCCTACTAAAAAAAATATACCTCAATATGCTATTTTGTGGTAAAATGCATTAGATATAACTCCCCCACAAACATATATAAACTGTAACAGTGAAATAAAATATTCTAAATATCAATACTGTCTAATCAGATGATAATCATAAAAATAAGTAATATTATGAAAATGTGAAAATTAAGTCACGGGGCAAAGTTTTTTCAATAAAAAGCATATTGAAAATCAAATCAATATTGTAAAATACAATTGATCAATGTTGTAAAAGTATAATACTACAAATTGAAATGTTAATTTCTGACAAATACTATGAAAATATGAAGAATACGTCCTATGTTAAGATTCTGTCAAAAAAATTCATAATGAGAGGTTATAGTAATGTTGCATGATATGTTAAATATAAGCAAACAATTGAATATCAGAGTTAAATGCGTAGAAAACACCAAAAAATCATATAAACATGATTACATTAAATTAAAGGAGTATCAGATCCAACTAGGATCCAGATATTAAAAAAACTAGATGTAAAACACCTAGCATAGTTTTGGTACCAAGAAAGTACCTGTGTGAATCTCAAGAAGTACAATCAGAATGCACTATCAATGATATATATCTATTCTGTTATAAATTTGATGTTATGAACTTAAGTTGTCTATCTAGAAAGGTGACATCAATCAAAAAGCACAAGCACAACTAGAGAACTGCTGCAAAATGTAATTGAAAATCATTCAGGAAGTCAGATTACTTAAATATTTCACTTAAACGTACATATCAACACAGTTTAGAAACAGGAAGCATGAAAAATTGCACGGTAAAGGTAATAAAACCAAAGACATCCAATTAATGCATTAGAATAAATACTTCCAAAGTTCCAACATATTTCTAAGACAGTAAACTTACAGCTACATCTCATCTAGGAAATAACATGAAACATAATTATTGCTGAATTAATATTTATTGCTAATATGACCAGCTCACTGATTACCTCAAAAACTAGTTTTTCTTTCCCAAGTGTAGCTAAGGATCCCTTTCCACTGTCCGTGCAAAAACAAAAAAGACTCATCAGCCCACTCTCAGGGAAAGACTCTAGCCTGACCCAACAAGAGAATGAGAATCCTTTGCTATTTGGCCATTGAACCGGTGTTTTTATTACAATCCCCTGAAAGGAAGAACACAGCATGACAAACAAAAGGAATAAAAATGAGGGCATCAAGAATTTAGAAATGCAAATAAACTTTTCAAAGAACATGTGAGATCCTTCAAGAGAAAAAGAAAATGATATTTGCTAGCCTCAGAGACAAAGGGTTTGGAAAACATAACCACTGCAAAGAAAATGATTTTTTTTATGAGATATATTTTTGCACAAAAAATACAAAAAACTCCACAAATTACTTGGTAAAGAACTTTCTATTTAATACATATGTTCCAAATGCATAATCTGATCAAATGCTGAAAGAACACTAAAATGATTTTAAGATGCATAAAATAATAAGAATTCTGTGATAAGCTTTAGAATGATCTTGCTCTTTAAACACTTAGAGGCATGCTATGGGATACAAACTGCACTCTAATCGCATAATAACAGAAGTGATTTCTTCTATCTCCAAGGTGCTGCTACAATCCTATCATATTCCCACAGAGAACTAAACTGTCAGCATAGCCACATGGGTTCAATGAGGCATATAGAATCCAATATATCATTTCTTTGTCTCTTTTCATCATGCATTCCTGTTTCAAAAACACATTTTTCAGTTCCTAAGTTCAAAATTTTAGAGCATATTTTTTAGTCAACCACAAAATAAAAATTGTAATAACTGGTATCTTAGCAGTGACATACATATGGGTATATTATATGTGATTTGGGTTAGGTATGTGGGTTATATGTAATATGGCGTTTTATATCTTATTTATCTTGTAATTTTCTTTTTCATCTTAAAAGTTTGGTTGTATGAACCTTGGGAGAGTGGCTACCACTAAAACTGTAGCCTTAATGACATCTTCCACCATGCCCATCCATTCTTCCACCATAGATCCAGAAACTATTCACTATTACTCGTGTCAGACAGCTTGAGGGCAAGAGGTTTGTGATAATCTGGTATCAGAGCCTCATGGTCTAGGAGGTTTGGCAAGCTGTGAGATGGAAAAGGGCAAATAGAAGATGGATTCAGAACACCCTCTTTTTAGATCTCATCAAAAATAAGCATACATGGATGAGCATGCTCAAAAACAAGCTCAACCCCCTTAATGCAATAGTCACATCCATTTTCAGAATGAAAGGGGAAAGCTCAAACCAGAGGAGAGGTCAACGAGGTAGTTGGTATTTTCAGAATCTCAAGTTAGATTTCCCCCTTTTTGATGGCACAGAACATCCTGTGGAGTGGTCCAACACCATTGAACAGCTGCTGGTGTACAATAGAGTGGAAGAAAAGGAGTGGATCATGGTCACAGTGACCAATCTGAGGGAAGCAGCAAAACATTGGTTTTGATCTTATAAGGGAGACAGAGAATGGATAAACTGGGGGGATTTTGTTCGAGGGTAGGTAGCATACTTTGCAGAGAGCCCATTGTCGGATTACCAAGTGGAGCTTTTCAAGCTTTTACAAAGAGGATAGTGCAATAATCCCTAAACAAGTTCAATGCCTTGTCCACTAGAGTGATAAGACTATTGGAGTCGAGCCTTCTATCCCTCCAGTCCTTCAATCCCCATAACTTCCTAATTTTCCTAATTTCTGACCTTCAAGGGGGTTGAAGGACATTAGACTTATTGGGTGTTTGTGCACTTGATGGAAAATTAGGAAAATTGAAATTTATAAATGTTTTTGCATGTCGTACAAAAAGACAGAAATTTAAAATTTCCATGCTACAAATTATAACATGCCTAAACCAGTTCCATATACAAGGTAAACATTAAAGGAAGAATAGTGGAAGAGAGACCGAGGGCTATGTTTTAAATGTAATGAAAAATTCCAAAAAGGTCACACTTGCAAGAATAAAAGGCTATTTTTAATGCTGAGAACGTTGTCAGATAAAGAGGAAATGGAGAGGAAGATGAATGAAGAGGAAGAGTAGCGAAATATTTCTTCGTAGGCCTTAACTGGGGAGAACCACCTAGACACTATCAGGTTAATGGGTCAATGCTCAAGCAGGTAGCTAGTAGTCTTAGTAGATCCAAGCAGTGTGCATAATTTTGTTAGCCAAGATTTAGTAAAGAAATTGAAATTACAAATGAATCCAAAAAGGAGGCTGCAAGTGATGTCGGATTTTGGGGAGTTTGTCCAATGTGAAGGGTTGTGTATTAATGTTCCCATTGAAGTAGAGGGATCTCATTCGAAAGAAAGTAAGAAAAGATGATTTTCTCTTATTTTATCTTAAAACAATGCAACTCCTGCTTTCATTCAAATGAAATCAATTCTTAACTTCTTTTATTTTATTATCACTAATATATCTTAAAATTAGAGCTTTGTCAGATTAATTTTATGCACACGTTCATGTTTAATAGCCTAATATTTTATACCACAAAGTATAACCAAACATATAGACGATTTATAGAATTCACTTTTAAACTTTAAGGTACTCTTTTATCATATAACACCTAGATGCATTATTCCTGTTCTTCTTTGGTTTTTTTTGGTCTTATCTACTTGAAAAGCCACCTTTGTACTTGTCATTTACATCAGTTTGTTTTCTTTTGAAATAAAATGTTCTCACTTCTAAATGAATGATGGAACATTTTTATATGGATTATGCATGGAGAACGTATGAATGCAACAGAAGCAGTACAACCAAAATGAGCCAAAATAGGAAAAATAAATTAAATTAAAACCACATATACAACTACGCAAAAACAATGAAGAATTCTTCTAATACATACCAAGTTTCTAAACAACGACCTGAATTCAGTCCAACAAAAGTATTTCCAATCATTCATCTTAAGATCCTCATTTTGGCTATATTATGCTCAAAATCCATAATTTTCTATTTGAAAAATTCAAAATTTATCAAATATGTCAAATCCAAACCTTCAACTCATTCAAAATGGAAAAGCTTGATTATTTATGAAAGATGTGAGAGAGCACTTAAGGAATAACCCATACTTTTTAAGTTGTGGTGCCTTACCAACTTTCCACACCTTTTCTTGATTGAGGAGATCTTTCATTCGATCCGTTTAATTAAATATATAGTTTTAAGGTTTTAAATGTTCTTCCTTGCAAAAAACTTAGATATAAATTTTTTAATGAAGTACTACTATAAAATAAATAATTGTATTTGTTAATAAAACAAACATATTAGTATGATTAAACCACAAATTATGGTGTTGTCTTAGGTTTATTTATGTATTTGAATGTTATTTAAGAAATAATAGAGCTGAAACTTTACATAATTATTATATATATATATGATTTACACTTAAAATAAAAAAATTGATATTTGTATGAGTGTGTAGGCGACCCTGACTCACCACATGGGTGCCTTAAAAGTATGGAATAACCATCTGTGCGTGTGTGTGGACATGCCCATTCAGTTCATATAAATAATCATTTAGCGAGTAAATTATCTTTGACAGCATATGAAGACCAATGTGGCAGGTTATTGGAACAGGCCCTGTATGGGTCTTCTGCATCTGTATGGGTCTACAGGCCTTGCTGGTATATTTTGTATGCTACAAGTTTCCAGCCTGTAGTGAGATATTTACATGGACTTATTACCTTAACAAACATTTCTATAATAATCTAGTTGAGTCAAGTTTTAAATTAGAAGTTTGTGAAAAGAAATCCACAAAACAACAATAACAAAAGAAATATAGAGAAATTAGAAAAAAAAGAAACATGGTATCTCATATACAAGGAAACATACAGAGTTATGACCACTGAATTCAAAGAAGGCTGTTGGCCCCTTTTCCTTTAGCATAGAGTAAAGGCAAGTCAAAAGCAGTGAGCAGTACTTTTGGTTAGATACAATTCTATCACTACGAAGAAGAGCAAATATTTTGCGTATATCCTTTCCTGACACACTATGGCCTCCAATGATCTGAATGAGCTGAGCAAGTTTAGAAATAACATCATCATTGTCTTCTTGAAAAAACCAATCAAGAAGAAAACCAAGCATTCCAGATTTGGAACATGTCGTACGATTGGAAAGCGAATCCTTTAGCATCTTTTGAAGAATATCTAGTCCATAATGTCGCAAGAGAGTACTGCTCTGCCACATTATGATTGGAAATGAATAACGTTACTAAATCATAACCATGAACAGTTAATGAGAAATAACTAAAATAAAGCAGGAATTCAACCGAACCTTTTGTAATATGACAAGAAAGAGAATGATGACATCTTCATTCTGAGGACAGAATATCACAATAAATTTTAGTAATAAATAAAACAATTATAACGTAAATTTAATCATATAGTGCAGAAAAGAAGCTGATGGTAGATTCTTCTGAATCAAACAGTCAATAGACTCAATACAAAAACTGCACAGGCCTCTATTACAAATTTACAATGTTCATGTACAGTGACAACCATGATATACTAGAATTAAAATGAAAATAAAAGTGAGAAATGGACTGTAGAATTAGGGAAAGTAGGAGGTTGCATTTCCCATTAGATGAAATGATATATATACACAAGTATATGGATCTCATAGGATCCGTTAACCCAATTACACTTATTTACATAATTCTATCCAACATGGACTTTTGGATTTTTAGTAAAATATAGATGAGCCCATTTCAATTAATACAATAGAAGTTCCTGCACCAAATTTTACAGCACTAGACCTAGGCATCATATTATATCTTCTACTAATCATATCACATATAAATGTATACATTAGGCATACATGTCTAACACAAACACGACATAATTAATAACCATGTTTCATTTTACAAAATGAACATGACACTAAAATATTTTGTGCATGAACATGACTAGTTTAATACATGATTCTACTGAATGTGTCAAAATGTTACACAAAAACACAAGTACAGAATTGTACGTGGATACATGTTTATTTGTTAAATACAAAAATACATGATTTAAATAGATCATTCATTTTTCTAAACAATTTGCTAAAATAAAACACAAGCTTGCTGGAAATCTAGAGTAAAACATAAATAGTCAAAGAGACGTGGAAACAACTCAATAACAATACCTAATCTAAAATACAACATAAAATTGGAAACAACTACCATGCCCACCATTCTTCCAACACCAACAATGGAGCAATATGCACAACAAGGAATCCACATAATTACAAATGTCAGATTGAAGAGTAACAAGCAAAAAAAACTCAACACATATATGATATATTTAACCAGCAACAAAGAAATATAACTTCATAAAAGTAAATGTCCAAAAAAATACTTTGTAATGGTGTTATCAAAGTTGTTAAGGCAATAAGGCAACTAGACAGCAACCGAGGGTGCCTAGGATGCCAGGATGTCTAGGCACTCCTATTTTTAATTATTTTACTGGAATTTTTATGTATGTATATTATATTGCATTATTATTCTATATATACATAGATATATATATATCTATAATTTTATGTATCACACATATACAGAATATATTTTCAAAATATATATTCATAAATGACAAATATTATATATGTCAACAAGTACATGTATGCATCCAAAATAACATGCTTCTACATGAGAGGTTGTCAGAGTGTCAGAATTGGATGCTAAGGCCACTGAAAGAGAAATGGAGTAGAGAAGAGTTTGATAGGGTTTTTTTTTATTGGCTTATTGTTCAAAAACCCAACAACCCATTATATTAGATGTCTCATATATAGATCTTTATTAGATTCTTAACTGGTTCCACTGTCATCCATCTAACCCATGCTTATTGTCACCCAGGAACCGGGTGGTCTTTACAAAAACACCCAGGCACCTAGGTGGGCACCATAACAAGCTTGGGTGTTATCTTGACACTATTTACGGTTACATCAAATGATTTCAAATAGATGGTAACTAACTTGCCGTAAAAAAGAAAATAAGCACAATCAATAAAGCCACACAATGAACATGCAATGTTTTAAACATGCCTGTGACTCAGATTTATCAAAGCAAAGTGAAATCTTGAAAAGACAATTTGCAAAATCCAAGAAACATACCTTTATTAAAGGGATGTTATCATTATTAAATGTCCCATCGACAAGCATATCAAGAAGGGCATTTAGAAGACCCAGGCTGGATCTTGACCGACAAAACTCCAAAAGCAAACTCTGTAGAGTATGGTAACCCATTCCAACAAGGGCCTTAAAAGCAGACTGCACATGATAAACAGAACCACAAATGTGCAAATAATTAAAAGGTGCAAATAGTACATCAACAGAATTTAGAAAAATCTCTCTGTTTCATTGCAGATGTTGCATAAGGAACAAAAAAAAATACATTGCTTCACATGTATCATAGAGAACATTCAGAACCAACTATAGAGAACTCATGCAAAATCTCAATTTAGAGTTCTATAAAAAACCTTGGAGATGTCATTGCCAGAAAGCAGAAGCGTCAGTGTCTGGAGAACATTTAGGACCAACTTTTCACTGATTTCTTCATCAAGTGCACCATTCAGCAATGAGACAATATGCAAGAAACACTCTCCTTCGCGAAACAAAGCCTGATAATACTGAAATAGATCAATGGTGTTAGGAACTTCAAGATGTATTAGACTGAAAGTATTATGAAAATGACATTAGAAAACATATGATATTTGAAATTTCAATATAACAGAAACAGTAATTATTACAACCAGAAGGCCAGAAATCAGAAAAATACAAATGATGGAACAAGAAGCTTACTGTTTGGTCTAGGACCAGTACATCTTGCATGCCAACTAAAAGATCGATAGACAACTCCATAAAGTCACATCTCTTTTCCTTTACATGTGTAAAGGTCTCAAGGTATTTGGAACATAACTGCAGCATTGCAGCTCTGTCTTCCACAGATGATGGTGGCAGCTGCAAATAAATGAAGAGTTAAACAACATCATCTATATGTTAATCAAGAATAATGACAGTAAACCTTGGTGCAATGGTGAGGCTGCTCCATTGTGACCTAGAGGTCACGAGTTCAAAGCAACCTCTCCATTTATGAGGGTACAGCTATGTACCCTCTCCAAACCCCGCATGGGAGTCTTGCACACTAAGTTTACCCTTTATGTTAATCAAGAATAATCTGCAGGTTAGTGCACCTTCATTAATCCAAGAATATGCTCCAGTACTTGTTTTCCAAGACATTCATCCCAGAATAGACAAAACAAGCATTCGACACAAGCAGTGTTATGCAAAATCAAACTCCTTGCCTCATCAGCAGAAGCAAGATATTCAGTAAATAGATCTAAAGAAGCTTCCATGCAAGAAATCCAATGTTTGGAGGCCTCAACAGAGCCAGGAAACTGAACTTCCGAAGAGCAGCTTGAATTATGCAACTTCTTATATTTTTCAGCCTGAATGCATGCTACTTTGAGTATTCGACCAACTGCATCCAATCCACTGAATGAAGCAAGAGTTTGCTCCATTGAAAGTTGTAAAATATGATGCAGACTCTTGACAAGGATAATCGCAATTTCAGGATTACAAACAGTTTGCTCGAGAGTGTCCAAAAGAATGGAGCATTCTGGCTGCCATGGAAAATAAAAAGAAGCCCAAATTAATAAATTTAATAAATTTCTGAAAAAATCTTGAACAAGACTATGCATATTGAGAAAGGTATGAAGAATTCCTAAATGCAACAATTATGATAAAATCTGTGAATTATGTTAGTACAATGTACATACCCAGTTTAATCCACACAAGTCTTATGAAGGCAATTGAAAACATTTTATTCATTCCCAGTAATCACTTTTGTTCAGTAATTTAGCCTTGAACAGAAAAAGTAAACATAGAAATTGAACAGTAAAAATTAGCCATATATCAAGCAGACAGCAATCAATATCATCCAAATTTCAAACAATGGTAATAATGACCACATGGTGATCCATCAATGCTGACTATGTTGAGTGTTATGTCTTGTATTTGGTTATGGGTATTCGGATCTTATTTAGGATCCATTTACTGTGTACGTATATTATCACTAATTACCAAACCCTAATTACTCAAGAGGCTCAAATGGTAACCTGGATCCATTAGACCTAGGTTGCTACTGAATCAGGGTATTCATCTACACCATCTACCTCAAAAGGCTCAAATGGTATAACCATTTCTCAAGACAACCATGATCTTCTTCTTTTTCAAGCCAAATATAATCATTTTCTGTAGCTACAGGTAAAGGAATCCTCAGCCACTACTGCATTAGCTTCCACTTCACTCATTAGACCCTTTTGAGGAAAAAATAGAAAAAAATGTTGGAAGTAATAAAAAAGGAAAAAAGAAGAAATCCAGAGAAAAACAAAACAGAAAAAACTGTTTAATATTTCCTTATCAACCTCCAATTAAAATAGTTGTATTTTTCTTGTTTGAGTGTCGACATTTGTAGCAATGCGTAAGTAACAATCCAAGAGAATGCACCCAAGTAATTAAAGTCACTGACATGCCCTAAGTAACTAAAGTCACTACCAAGACCATTAGTTATCACTGACATGTCAGTTGTCACTAGAAAGGCAGACTCACATTGGCAAGCACCTTGATTCAACCACTATTTGCATCTATGCTCTTCGGTATAGGATCAAATACTTGATTCACATTTATATCTGACACACGTCTTCAACTTTTTCTCTAATATCCACAGCTCAATACACTATTTTTGTATCTGCTAATTTGATATCTAATTGTATCCATATTTAAACATATGGATCCCAAATTTCACATCCGTATATTACTCAAATCTATGTACATTGAATCTTAAAAACGAATGTGAGACCCTTTTCCTTTCCAACCAAGACTAATAACTATTCAAACGATTAAAAAATTATGAAGAATATTAAGAAAAACAATAACTTTGAAATATCAGTTCGTAATACTTACGTGCTCCCCAACAATCACCATAATCACTATATAAGAGCACTGAATTTCAACAAACACATCAAAAAATTAATGCTGCCATTCATCAATTGCCATAGGAAAAGCATTGGCACTTACAATATTGTGCATATTGCTGACAAGAGTTGCAGCAAATTCAAGGAATGAAATAGCTTCCGCCTGAAGGATGATGGTTCCATTGAGACTGGGCTGGTTCCTGGGGCACTCATAGCTTGATAACACATACATTTTTAATCCCTCCCTGATTGGATTAGTATCTAAAAAGCATTCTTCCAGGACTGGTTCAAAATAGAAGAAATTCTTGGAGAAAATGAAATCCCAAATTCCCTCCTCCCGAAATACTTCCAATAGTTTTGGTGCACAAACAAGAAATTTTCTGAATGCACAAAGAGAATGGTGCTGTAAAGTGTTTGCCATTATCCTGCACAAATAAAAATAGATTCAACAGACCATAACATGAAGATTACAAAGCTTATGAAGATGATATTTTAAGTAAATTCTACTTAATTACTCTAATAGTAAAAGCAATCTATTCACATATGGGTAAACAGCTATTGCGTACAACTTCAGCTTAATCCAAAGAAGATTTGACACCATCTTCATATTATTTTGGTTAAGGATGGTAACCATCCATCAGAGCATTAGATGAGATCAGTAAAAAGGTCCCAAGGAAAATTACAAACCAACCAATAGGGACACGACCTTTTTCTTAGTAAAAAGAAGGGAAGAGCCCCATATTATCAAGGAATCAACAACAATTACAAACAAGGTCTTATGCAGCAAAATACAAGGAAACAGCTAATAATAGAATAGCAAAGATGTAAAATGTAACAAAAAAGAGTGAACAGGGCCAATGATCCTTGTCAAGAAACAAGAACCAATCCTCTCCCCAAAAGCATCATATGGAGAAAACCTTAATACCATTTGCCTCCTCCAATCAGAACATTACAGAATTTCAAGCTTATACCATTAAGTGGAGAAAACTTTAACTGCATTGCCACCTCCAATCAGAACATTATAGAATTTCAAGCTTATACCATCAAATGGAGAAAACTTTAATAGCATTTGCCTCCTCTGATCAGAACATTACAATAGCAATATAGCATTTGCCTCCTCCCATCAGAACATTACAGAATTTCAAGCCTATACTATCAAATGGAGAAAACTTTAATAGCATTTGCCTACTCTGATCAGAACATTACAAAATTTCAAGCTTATACCACCAAATGGAGAAAACTTTAATAGCATTTGCCTCCGAAGATCAGAACATTACAGAATTTCAAGCTAATCAATGCCCAAACATAAAGCATGTAATGTCAACAAAACTGTATTGTCTTCTTGTTTATGGAAGACATGCAGGTATTGCAAAAAAAAACTGCTGAGGATTGAAACCTTCTGTCAAATTTTTGCTACTAACCAGGAGATTTACCCAGACTAAAAACAGATATCAAGCAGAAACAGATGCTATAGGTCTTCATAACTGTAGTAGTAAGAATCCCACCTATTCCTTTTCATATCTGTCACCAGTGTTTCCTCGTACAAAAGTCCATGAACCAGATCATCAATGGACAATGCACCCTCCAAATGTATTTCCAGTCTTTCCGTTTAGAAACCCTTTCAGCCAGTCATTATAAAGCAACAAATGTACATTTCCTTTTGTAAATTCAGATGAGCCTTTCCACAGACACTGGTCTGCTCTCCTAAAATGCTGACTAATATCGTTCGAGAAAGCCAAGGCACTTAGGGAATTTTTTACCTCAGTGTCCTTGAGATTTCTTGTAACAGAAAAGCTCCATGACTAGTCATTGCCTGTCCAACACCCTGCAGCATTAACATTGCCATTTTTCCCTTGGCACATCAGGAGAATGAGAAACAAATTGCTTAGTGGCACATCACCACTCAATCACTCTCCCTAAAAGCTTGCAAAATTGCCAGATCCTGAACAGATGTTTATTCAAGGCTTTTCTTTGACTATGAGTTATATCCATAGATTCCCATATCAAACCATATCAAAGTTTTGGTGATACAGATTGGGTTTAGGACCAATCCAATATCAAAGGTGATATCAGAATCTAACCCACATTAAATATTAACCTGTATTGGTAATCGGTTTGATACCTCCATTTCTATGCACCAAAAGAGGCATTTCATCTGATACATACAAACTGTCTGACCAATCCACGCCTGCCCGTGAAGAGTAGATATACTGCTTAATCCTGATTTCCTCCTATGATTCAAACTTCAAAGCATCCAATAATGATTTTGAGCACAGCATCTTCTTCAAGGTTACAAAAAGATATGATTTTGAAACTTTCCCTGTTCTTCAATATTAGATCTTGTCTATTTACTTTAGATCTAAAATGATTTTGCATAGTTTTAGAATTCTTTTCAATTTTCAATTTTGTAAAATTTATTTTCTTTTTTCATATCCTTAGAAAACTAAAGAATGCATCAACCAGAAGACAAGAATTAATTACCGTAGAAAAAACTAAAAGAAATATAGGAAGAACTAAAATTCTTTTTAGAAATTGTGAGAAGACTTAAATTTATATAATCTAACCGTATATTTAACTATAGATGGAAATACATTGAAAAAAAGGATTCATAAGGCTAACCCAGGTAGAGGGATTATGATTTGAATTATTGTCGCATTTTTTAATTTTTGTTTTTTCACTTATTTATAGCTGAGATTTAATGGATTTAGCCCATGCTATTTAGATTGGATAGGTATTTTTGTTACAATTTTAATTTTTTGAATTTTATATAGATTTTCAGAAATATTGAAGTTTTAGATGGAATTCATTGCATATTATCAATGTTAGGTTAAATCTTGTCCTTGTAGCCTATATCAAAGTGTTATTTTGTTACAACCTATGCTACAATTTCATTAAGTGGAGCTTGTCACAAGAAAATTTTTTATTAAGGTATATAAAAATTTTTATCCCACTACATGGTATTCACCACATGATTCATTTTTGCCATGTATTTCTATCTATTGTCAAATCTTTTAATTCTCTATTTTTGTTAAATATTTTCTTCTTCATCCTCACAAAAGTTATACCCAAAGCCAAATCCACCATTACCCACCGCTATAGGACAACCTATTGTTAATGCCATCTAATGCCCTACTATAGCCACCAACCAATGAGAGGTCTAGAGTCATGATGATGGCCACTACACTAAGATTGGCAATCCTTCAATAGATCTGAATCTCGTAGTGGCAAGGTTGACCTTGATGTCATGAGTCAACCCCCTATAGGCCTCCCTCATCCCATTCATGTTGTCCACATTGACAAGACAGAGGTTATCAACACAATTCTCTCTGTCATCAGAGGTACTGTTGCTAAGATCTAACTGTCTCACCCACTTCCTCTCCACCATCTCCTCTTCCATCACCGCAATTACACCCTCCCTTACCATGTAACCATAGAAGCATCCATTAAGGTTTGGACTTTGGACAGAGAAGAAAAAGGGAAGGATTAACAAGAAACAAAGGGGGAAGAGCACATGATTATTAGTTAAAAGAGAAGGGAAAAGGATGGGGAAAGAGAAGAGAAGGAAGTTTTTGAAAAAAGTGTCACAAAAATTGCTGGAAGTTAAAATAAACAGCAAAAAGGAAAAGTTAAAAAAAATAAACACACCATCATCACTCAAGCCTCTAATTTTCTTGTACTTGTTTCTTGTGCAAGTTTCAATGTTGGGCAACTCTCACTACTTCGGATGATTTGATAGTAGTTGTATTTATATTTGTTAGGACTTGTATTCGCAAGTTTCTTTTAATATCTATCTATATTTATCTTTGTTCATTCCTGTCAATTGTGCAATCAAAAAATTATCATTGATCCCACTTGTATATCAATATTACTTGTCTACTGCTACATAATTCAAAAATTATTTCAGAAAACAGAAAAATAATTAAATGAATATTTGCAACATACCATATTATCTAGCATAAATCTGTCATTTAAAATTGATTTCATTACTTCATAAAATCCATATAATCAATGTGAAGCATTGCAAATAATGTCATTTAAGATATGTTGAATCATTGAAATCAAAATTGAAATGACTGAAAAAATATAGAAAACTTAGACAGAAAGTAGATCAGCAGCAAGAGACAACTTTGGTGGCATTTTCAGGGCCGTCCAATGACTATGGCAGTCTCCAACAAGAAACACCCGCTCTGAGCACCAGGGAATAACAAGAGGAGGAATGGATTAATGTAAAACAACAGCAGAAGACAGATATTCAATGATGCAGGTCAAGGGACAATATGTGAAGATGTCAATTGACAATTTGACATACACTGGTCAGGCAAAAAAATCACGAGCACCAACCAACAAGACATGATGTGGCTGACCCACCTGTGACATGGAAGGGGAGCTTTCTTCCTTCCATAAAGAAGATTTTCCATCCGATTCCTCTATAGAGAACAAGTAATCAAGGTGCTAGTTTCTTTCATATTAATTTTTTGTAGTCTCTTGCAACTCCAAGACTTCACCTCCTAAATTTGGGCAAGTGTTCAAAGAACATAGCAATAGCCTGGCCAACATTATAGCCATCTGTAATTGACCCACTGACTAAGATATTTCCAATATGATTCACAATCTCTTCCATTAAATGGTACGTTTGTGAAAAAATCTTGCATTATTTTCACCTTCCTTCAACCAAAATTCACAAGAATGATGTCCTCATTGATTTCTTCTCCAGGTCCCATTGAATGGTACATTGGTGAAAAAATCAAGCATTATTTTCACTTTCCTTCAACCACACTCACAAGAACTATGTTGTCCTCATTGACTTCTTTCTTTCCAACAACTGCACAAGTTCTACTTTAGCTTTGTTCCTTTCCACATAATCTACACTAGGAATCATGGATTATTTTAAACATACATTATATCTACACCCAACATGTGTCAGATAGGATTTTCTACGGTGCTTCTCAAATATGCCAACCGGCATGGTTGGGAGTTGGGACATTCCATGTGAAAAAAATGAGTTCACTTCGGATACAACATGAACTTAATCAAGGATTTGACAAGAAATATTTTAGTGGCACATTACTAAAATAATAGGAGGTAAGTCTTTCAATATTTTTTATGCATGTTTTACTGCCATTGTATCATGTCATGTATGAGTTATATGATTAACTTTTGTCAAATATTTAAATATATTACTTATTTAATGTCACATCTAAGGCAAGTGGTATCATGAATTTTAGAAAATAATTGAATCCCAAAATCTAAAATGTCTCTTATACCTGAATCCCCAAATCATATTTGTGCTTTCTAGAATATCAAAGTTAAGTGACATCAACCATCCCTTTCATGTTCAAACCAACAATGTTTTGAAAAATAAAACTTCTTTCTTTACCTTTTGACTCCATTGATTTATTTCTTTGTAGCCTGTACCTTATCTACCATGCCTGCCACTAAACCACTACTTTGTGTTGATCCCCATGTGTCTACCTTGTGTTGAACCACTATATTGGTGTGAGGCATGTTTTGAAGTTTCATTTGCCTATTTAAGGAGATCTTGATATTTGGAAGTTTCTTGCTAAATTTGATGTTTTATGGGACTGTGTAAGCAGTCTCAGGTTATGCATTTCTTCTGTTATGTGGTGGTCAAGATGTCTATAATGAAATTGCAGAATCTTCACAGGTGTCATGGTTCAAACAGCAGCCTTTAAGGAAAGAAATTCCAGTCTTCAAAAAGTTCACTTACGCATTGTGTGGCGTTGTTGCTTGGATAGAGAGTCTATGCAAGCAATTTTACTTGCATCTCATCCTTTTGTTCTATTATGGATCAATTCTTTAAAAAATTGTGTTTCTTTATTTTCATACTTGTTTTCTTGTTTTGGAAGAGATTTTTATGCTCCCATGTTCATACCATTTTCATTTTAATAAAACCTTGATTATTGGTGAAAAGTACAAAAATAATGAGAATAAACATGAAATTTACCATCACAAAAGTCAAACAATATCTTAATTGACCCAGACTCACCTAAAATGGCCTGGAAGCCCATTCTCACCAGAACATGCCTTAATGCATGGAAAAACAGAATGGAGAACCTTCATAAACCATTTAATAGAAAGCTCCCAGTACGTAAAGGAAATTTGATTAGAACTTTGAACAGGCAATGGCTGTGGAGCATGAGGGTTCATATCTTCAGTCTCAAGAAGGAAAGAGCAAAGTACTTTGCTCAGTTCAACACAGAAGCTGATCCATTCCATGTTGCAGCCATCTGCATTATCTAGAACTGGGTCACTCGAACAAATCTTCTCAGAAAGATCTGTTCCAGAAAGAGAGATGCCCATATGAGAACTGAGCTGGGAAGAAGCCACTTCGTAGTGTATAAACTCCTGAAGCATGAAAGCAGATGAACATATGCCGCTGGCAAACTTTTGTGTTCTTCCATTTTCACAAATAAACTGAAGATTGCTCAAGTTTCCAAATCTGTAGTAGTTGCTTAAGGCTTTTACTTTTACATTTGAATATGAATCAAGAAATGAAAAAAGATGAATCTCTACAGTTAAGAAACAATAGTTCACCACTGTGCATTGTAATAAGCCAATGTACAAATCATGCTTAAGGATACACTGATTCCCTTAAGACGGCCAGTGATAAAATTTGAAGTTGAAACAAACCAAATATGTTACTTCCAGCTCTGAAAAAAAACCTCACTTATGTCAGTAATTGGGAATAATTAAAGAAAAATCATAGTAAAAATGATAAAGTACAAGGAAAGCAAACAGTTCTATACTTTTTCCGGGATTCTATAAAGCTTTGCATTGCAAGCATACCAATGCTACCAAGCAGGAAGCTTTCTAGTCAGACGATGTTCAAAGTAGTAGTCCACTTCCTTATCATTCCAATCAATTAATCGCATAAAGACAGATTCAACCAACATGTTCTATATGTAAATGCTAAATGAAAATTTTATAAAAACCACTGATAGTCATAAGGTAAAATAAAACAAAGGCTATTTCTGAGGAAAAATGCATTGGGTTTCTATAGTGGATGATTCTAATTTGATTTGATAAGAATCAACCTATTTTCTTTGAAAAAAAATATATAGGATCTAAGAACCACATTGATTATCCCACCACTCTTGGGTAAGAATGTGTATTCCATCCAGAATGCACTCTATTTTTAAAACTGCTCTGTGCCTAATGATATAGCCATTAGTTACAATTTACAAAAAGGCAGTAACTTAGTAACAAACTATCATTTAGTAGTATCAGCATTTTTTTGAAAAATGAGAGGGAAATTCTCAATAATACCAATAAAAAGCATCAAAAAAGCTTATACATCAGGATTTAACTTTAGATATAATAAATATATAAAATCTCTAGACTTCATCCCAGGTTAACTGATCCACATATGTCTAACTGAATCCACGTATTTCTACTTTGGCATGCAAGTTTTGAGAGAAATGATAGGTTTATTATTTGCAGTTTGAATACTTACACAAATTGAAAATTTTAATTCATTTAGATATCAATGATGGTGAAGATAAGATCAAGATTGAATAAATGAAAGGAGGGCTACTTTTAGATAAAATGCATCCGTGAAAATTTTAATTAGTAGACCCTACCTCATATATTGGCCAACCCTACATAACGATATTATAGTTCAGTTATTGTGGTTGTTGTACCTACCTCATATATTACAAATGAGACATAATGTACTTTTTCCTAAAATCATTATGTATTCCTTCTATTAGTACATACTACAGAAAAAAATCGTTTCATATAACTCAAGTAAAAGTCATGAGAAAAAAAAGATTTGTATCACTGTTGTCATAAGACAAGAAGTATGAACACAGATATGCAAAATGAAGATTAGCAAGATAAAAAGGACCTGCATATAATCTAATCCACCAGATATTACCTCTCTCTGCTGAATATTAAATGATTATTTGATGGAAGACTAAGCCCATCCAATAGAACTTCAAGCCCTCCTATGCTTCTAAAATGATTCTGAGCACGAAAATTTTGAAACAGGCCACAATTAAGTGTTTTGAGAACCATGTACTGAAGTGACCACTCAGTCCATTGATCTTCCAGATTTATTCTTCTGATGACCCGTAAAAGCTCTGAAAAAAAACCCAACTCTAGGACTCATACAATATCAAACATATGGCATTTCCAATTATTTACATGTCACAGGAAATGATATCAAAAAAACACATCTTGGGAAATAGATATATCAAAGTTTTCAATGAAATTTCAGGCACATGAATGAAACAAATAAAGAAAACAGAAAATCATATTCTTGTCGGCTTCCATGCACACAAGCAAAAAAATGTAGAAACCAACTGCATAACAGAAATATTAAAGTGGAATCAAAAGCCTTTAATAAAGATTAGTCTATATCACATGTCATTTTAAAATGGAGAAAATGAAGGAGAATTTGATTGCTCTCCTCAGATCATGGCCACCATAAAATGCTTTGTCAAATATCTTACTAGAAGATTAATTAGAGAAATTATAATTAGATTAGATCTATCTTCATTAAATGGGTTATTGGATATCCATATATTAGGATACCCTTCTTTTATAAATATGTAATTTCTATTTTTTAGGAAACGAATAGGTTGAATCTTATTAATCAATAATGTTTTCAAAGATACAAAGAAGATCAAGAACTCCAAGAAATCCCAAAATTCAATTGCATATGTTGGAAAATAAGAAATAAGGTGGAAGAGTGGATATGTTATTAACAAACATAAAGTCTCTTTAGATAAAGGCTACATAATACATACAAGATAATTTTAACTAATATGGAACTAAACTTATACACCTAAACTCTAATACAACATTTACTTCAACAATATTGGAATAAAAACATCCACCCAATTTTGTACATATCCTAGACTATCATTACAAGTTCCTCCCCACTATGTGGATATTTTCTAAAAATACAATTATTCCTAGCAAGCCAAATTTTTCAACCGACAACAAGAATCCGCATATGGGGACTTGCATAAAAAAACTACCCATTTATGGCATCTGACCTTTGAGATTGTTATGAAGAAACAACCACATAATAACCTGACTACCTTCTCATGCCCACTTGTCAAGACAAAATCAGATGCTGGATCCATTTCTGACTTCATAAGAGATGCCGGTCTGCATAACATCCTGCAGTTCCCCCACATTCCACCATAAGAAAGAAGAGAGAGATCACCTATTCAAAGGAGCACACTTACTCCACAGAACAGCAGACATAAGGAACTGTCCTCCACCTCCCAGAACCACTTATACAATCACCTGACTGAAAGCTTCAAAGATCTGACACCCATACCTCCACATTTTTAAGTTTACAAACATCCTTCCAATTTACAAGATGAAGTCCTTGATCCATTGAGCCTTTCCGTAACCATCTCCAAAACGATTTTTCCTGGACATTAGCGAGTACCTGCCTTTCCATATTCAATATTAGATCGAGTCTCAAAATATGGGACTTAGCTGTCAACACACTAACTAGGCAATCATGTGTTGTTACCATCCTCTCTGAAGTGGTCAGAGGAGCTGCCAATGATTAAAGGAAGCTCAATCGATGTTGTTCCTGTTCTGTTTCTATGCATGGTTTGAAAGGGAAGCGGGAAACAAAGGGTTGCATGGGAGGGCAGGAAACAAAGATGTGCTCAAGGGTTTTGATGCTGTAGGAAGATGCATAGATGTCAGTCTGCTGTTACAGTAGACAGCTAATGAGTTGGTACAACTTACTCTGAGGTGGATCTCTAGTGCTAAGGCGGACATGTCAAATAATTTGACTTTCAGTTTGGAAGCCAAGTCACACTATGCAATTGGCATTGGAGATATGGGCAATCGAAGCTCTTCCTCACCAGTCTCAATTGGGTACTGCCATGAATGCCACCTCAGATCAGGGACAGAACCTCATGTTTTTTCTTTCTTCTCTTTGGCTAGTCCAGTAGGTCTTATGAACCAAATCAGTGTTGAAAGTCTACACAAATCTCAGAGTTCACCATTGGAAGAATAGCCAGGGATCACTGCATTTTATCTTTGGAGATTCAAGTGCAGCAGAAGAGTAATCTGGCAGTGTCATCCCCAAGCATGCAAGTGATTCACCAGAGTCAGAGGCATTAACAGCTGTGAACATTTCACACTGATGCAGCCATTCCAAGAAGTTAAGGCTCTTCAAGATGTTTCTAAGGGAGCAATTCAATTGACATGGGCAATGCAGTCTCCAGTTATATTTCAATTTTCATATTCCAAATGGTGGCTGAAAGCATTGATATGCCTATTAAGTCAAAATGTATCACATTATGAATGAGCAAGTGCAAGCCATGTTTATATTGACGAACAAGATCTGATCTATGGAAAAACTGTACGAACACTTCCCATACAACAACAGTCACAGAGAGCATAGTGATAGCCCAATACAAGGGTGTGCAAGTACAGGCTGTACAGCCATTCATAGACAAACAAAACTAAGGGAGGATTACCTATAGAGTTGTCAATCGTGCCATGTCAGGCCGACACAGCACGATTTTTGTGCCGGCATGGCACTATTCGTGTCGTGTCGGCACGGCCCACACCACCAATGGGCCAGCCCAGGCACAGCCTGTGACACGAAAAAATACTATTCATGCTGGTCAATGGTACGATTTTAACCGACACAATTTTTAAATTAATTTATTATTTAATTAACATTCTTCCTGCGACCTGATGCTGCGACTCGGCGACCGGCCCAATTACCCGACGGCCCGTCTCCCCTATCGGCCACACGACCCGGCGACCCATGCCCCCCCCCCTCCCGCACACGCGACCGTTCACCCCACCAACCATACGACCCTGGCTGCCAGCCCAATCACCAGGCGGCCCGTCCCCCCCGGCCACGCGACCTGTTCACCCCCCCTCCCGTGCACACGACCGTTCACCCCACTGGCCTCACAACCCGGCTGCCGGCCCAATGACCCAGCGGCTTGTCCCCCCCCCCCCCGCCGGCCACACAACTCATTCACACCCCTCCCATGCATGCGACCGTTCACCCCACCGGCCACACAATCCGTCCCCCCCGTCGACCACACGACCCAACGGTCTATCCCCCTTGCCAGCCACACAACCTGTTCACCCCCCTCCCGCACATGTGACCGTTCACCTGCCGACCGCACAACCCAGCTGTCGACCAAATGACCCAACGGCCCGTCCCCTCTGCCGGCCACACGACCCGTTCACCCCCTCGCGTGCACACGACCATTCACCCCACCAACCACACAACCCGGCAACCGGTCCCCCCACCCCTCCCGCGACCCGGCTGCCGGCCCAGAAGACACTCTTAGTCATAGTCTCCTATTGGGCCGGGCCATACCTATTTCGTGTTAGAATTCGTGTCGTGGCAGCACGACATGAACGACCTAGGGGTCCGACCCAAGCACGACCCACGACACGAAAATTTTTTCGTGCCATGCCAAGCCGTGTTGGGTCGTGCCAGCATGGCCCATTGACATCTCTAATTACCTACCTAGTTTAGGGTAATTGACGGTGATGAGTAGGTGTGGGTTGGGGAATGTGAAAGGGGTGGAAGGTGCAAGAGGGAGGCTTGTAAGGTTTGACAATTGCAAGAGATGTCAGTTCTGGCTAGAGTGGGAAAGGTGTCAACTCTACCAATGACAAGAATCGGTGAGGTGAGGACAACTACGTCCACACACCAACAGTCAAGAAGAACACAATGATAGCCTAATATATGGGTGTGCTAGCACAGCTATTCACATAAGAACAAACGGAAGGATTGCCTACCTAGTCAAATGTAATTGATGATGATGACTAGGTGTGGGTTGGAGAAGGTGGAAGGAGCAAAAGGGTGTGGGAGGAATGATTGCAAGGGTCGACAATGGCAAGAAGTGTCAATTTTGGATAGAGTGGGAGAGGTGTCAGCTCTACCAACCATAGCAAGTGGTGGTGGCATGGGTGGCAGCTAGGACTACAGCTGGTGGTGGTCCTAAGTTTTTTCCCAATACTCTAGTAACATGACTAAAGGTTTACAAACATATAGCTTCTACTAGATACTCAACATAAAGGTATATACAATAACCCAAATAAGCAACTACCAACTAAATAAGACTAATACACGTAATTAGTGGCTTGCAAATCACATTCTAAATGTAGTTTCCACAAGATGACTTTCAACAAACTATATCTACAACATGTCTTAATTTCCTAATTGTACATTTTCAGTTATGTTTGATCATCCAATTCTAAATCATGTCTAGTCATAACCATGAGCATGAAGAGAAAAGACAATAATTCATGAAACAAATGCTCATGGAGTTTGAATACAAACATGCTTTGTTTTGGAGAGTACAACACAAAGACTTCTTAAGAGGTCATCTGTGTTAATATTACTCTCATCTAAGCATGCTTAGCTATGGAATTTTGATGAGATCTAGTGTTTTACTAATAAAAACACACTTAGAAAATGATATTTTATTAGACAAGTTTTTATTGAAATAACATTATTTCATTTGTTGGAACCTTAGTAGCAGTCAAATAACTGCCAATTGACAGCCCTCCAAATTTTCTTTATAAAACTGAATTGCCTAAATTTGCAACATAAAGAGGATTGTTATGCCAAACAATTTGGTAAGTAAAGTTTCAAATCTCGATATCATATCGAAGATTGGTCATATAAAAAAGAATAATGTATCAAGGATAAAACACCAAATTTCAACTTGAAACTTAATGATAAAATATAATAAGTTATAATAAACGTATAAAAACACTTAGATAATTTTTAGGCAATTATCAGACATAAAATATCAATTAGATAGAGATATAATAGTCAAAAGTATGAGAAAAGCTACAAATAAGTTAAAGAAATTCATAATGAAAAATGATTTAAAAAGAAAAGAAATTATACATATATTAATTTCATATTGAATGTCTAAAAGGGTTATATGGACTGTATTCATAAAAATTGTATACATATGTTAATATCTCATTCACATGTCTTGTATTGGTCTTTTTCTTTTTTTAAAAATTTATCTTTTTCTTTTTTTTTTTCTTTTATTCGTCTTTTTCTTTTTAAAAAAAAAATTGTTTTTTCATTCACATGAGTGTTTTTCTTTTTCTTTTTCTTTTTATTTTTTTATTAGATTTGTCTTGTTCCTTCATGTGATTTGCTTTTTCTTTTATTTTAATGTATTTCTTCTTTTTCTTCTTTTTCTTCCTCCACGTGCAGCAGGTGTGATGGCTTCTTCTTCCCCAAGCCCCGCCCAACTCCTCCTTTTGCAACTCTGTTGAGAACCCAAATGAGTTCAGCAGTTTCAGCAGGCCTTCAGGCCATCATTCAACCCTAAATCGTCTCTCAATTGTCATCAACCCACTGTTGAAGGTCCCAGCATGTATCCTCATCAACAGATCATTCGATCCCTTGAACTTCCGAGATGATAGTAGATATCAGTACCGATAAAACCCAAAGCCAGCATAGATCACCGAAATTTCGGCGATCCGTGTCAATTTTTGAAACCTTGATAGTAAGAATGTCTTTTTTTTCTTGATTGAAACAAATGGTGTGGAACTAAGCAAAATACTACTACTCTCTCTATAGCAGAGATACTGGGAAATTAAAAATATTACAAATAATAATTTAATAATAACAATAATAATAATAAGTAGTGGTGGTGGCAGCAGCAATAATAGTTGTAACAGTGGTAATAATCTCAATGGTAGACAAAACCTTACCCACTAGCCAGTTGATACCACCTGCTTCCATAACCAAGATAATGGTCTTCTGTTGAAAATTATACTCTGCTTCAGAAATAACTCTTCTTTGGACTGAAGGAATCTGAAATGGTCTTTTTTCTGGGACATAACTTTTGGCAGCAATAATATGCTGAAGGTTTTTATGCACAACTGGATCCAAATCCATGAAAGATAATATTGTTGTAACCACATAAATAAGAATCTTTTCTAGCAGTCCAATCTTCCCGAAAATTGTTAGCATGTTACCATCAACATGTCCACTCAAAGCCTTCAGCTGGATGACTACAGCTGAAAAAAATAATAACAATGACGAGATTTCAAAATTTTCAATAGAATTGAGATTTAAAATGAACAATTTTCATGATAAATAAAAAATTTGTATATCTAAACTTGGATGATAATGGGAATAGGAAGCTCAAAAAAGTACCAATTATCTTGGTACCTATAGAAGGGTGTATCATACAAGTTAAGATTAGGATATGTTACTTCAGAGTATGACCTCCTCCAAACAATACTACATATAAAACTAGTGACAATCCATGTGTTGCAGAAATCGATTTTCCATACAATGCAATTTGAAATACCTCATAGAGATAGTATTATTATCAATAGCCAGATATAACAATAAAAAATGGGCCACAGGGATCTGTAGCAGCTCATTCCCCTGCTGAGACAGCCACCATTTTTTTTCGTGGGAAGGAAGAAGAGAGAGAATATTATCAAGGAGTTGAGAACAGATCACATATTTGTAGAATAACAAAGAGAGTGATTGAGAAATGGATCCCCTTCACATGAGCTAAAAAAGAAAATAGGTCCATGTATGCTACAAGAACTAGACAAAATCACTGAGAAGGTAAACATAAACAAAGTGCCATGAGTGGATGGATTTCATAAATGCTTCTGCACATATGCATGAGCTATGATTGGGATTGACTTATTCAAGCTGATCTCCTCTTTTTGTTTTATCAAATGACTCACTCATATTCTATTCAGCCAACACTCTTCACAAACTTGTATAATTGATGCCACATAACTGACAACTCTGTTGTTGAAGAAATAAGGAAAGAGGCAATGATTTGGCAATCCCAGCCCCCAAGTCAGAGAATATGCTTCAACCCATGAAGTTGTCTTTCGATGTGTATGCAGGAAATTTTGCCAATAAAGTTGAGGATCTTAAGTTACCAATTTGATAAAGACTAGTTTATTGGTATTGAAGTAGGATTGCTGGAAATTTCAATCCTTTTCCACTGGATCAATTGGATCCATGAAAATTTAAGCATGGAAACATGCATATCAACCAATACAGATGATATTACAACTGATACAGATGAAATGCAGCTGAAACTGGATTTCCCTCTTCTCATTTGCTGATCTGTTGCAAAGCTTCTTCCTCTATCTTCTCTCAAAACTTCAACAAAGGTTTTAGAGCTTTGGATCTTCCAATCCAATTCCATCTTCTCTAGTCCAAACCTCAAACAAGGTCTGTATTTGAAGTTATTCCTCTTGTTCAATGTTAGACCTTTGTCTTTTAGCCTAGATCTAAGATTATTTTGAATTTTTGATTAGTTACATTCTTGCAAGTTTTGTCTTTTACAGATTTTTTCTAATTTTTTAAAATTTTTCATTTTTACATGTATATATAGCTAAAATTTAACAGATGTTCATATCAGATTAAATATAAAGTTATTGAGATTAGATACCTTTTTCATAACCTTCAATTTTTTGAAGATATTTATTTTTGATTTGTAACAAAACATTGTAGTTTATAGGTGAAATTCAACAAATATTCCTCATATAAAGTTAAATCTAAGGTTATTTAGGCTTTCTTCTACTGCTTTTCCAAATATGTTCCTATGACTTTGCATTATTACTAACAAACAAGTGAAAAATTACATTTCATGTCAATGATACCATCCCATTCTTTTCTAGACAAGTCCTAACTTCTAGACCATAAATTGCGGTCATAGTACACAAAGGAGATGTCAGTCAAGAACTGCAACTAAGAGAGAAGATGTTGATCACAAATGGCATGATCAAGCACATCCACCATTTCATTTGTTACTGCCGATTTTTTTTTCCCTTTTTTGGCAATTTTAATGTTTCATTCATTTCTTGTTTTTATCATTTGTTTCTTGTCATTTGTTTCATTTCTTTCTACTGATTGCTTGTTTCTTTTTGCTGCAATCATTTTTTTGTTGGCGGCTTTATTTTTTTAATGTGGTATTAAGTTATTATATGATAAGGAGACAAAACAAGGAAAAAATAGAATATATAAATTGGCTAAAACTAGAGAGAAAATCTAGAAATTTTAGTCAAGTACATTAAAAAGAAGGATGGTAGAGTTTTTACAAAAGAAAATGAGATAAAAAGATAGATGGTGTAGGTATTTTAGTAAACTTTTTGATGAATCTATTGTAAGAAACTCTTACATGCAAATTTGAGTAGCAATGCAAAGGATATAAATTATAGTTATTTAAGAAGAATTAGTAGCTTGGAGATCAAAGAAGCTTTTAAAAAAAGAAATATGGGAAAACTAGTGAACCAAATGGTATTCCTATTAAAATGTGGAAGTGAATGAGAAAAAGATGCTAGATGAATGAAGAAAAAGTCATTTAATACCTGCATTAAAGAATAAGAGACATAACAAATTGTATTCAATTATCATACTATTACGTCTACAAGCTATGGTTTGCTCCACATATTGACATCACCATGTTGTTCCCACTCCCTTTCTGATGCCACTACTAGCTTAATTACCTGGACTTGCAACCGTCAGCATCTCTCCAATGCTGGTCCTTCTCTTAGGCATCCTTCTACAGACAACACCATTGGTTCTATTGGCCACACCGTCTCACTTATCCCTCACATCTCTAGTGGTGGGACACACCACATTAGTCAAGGCACCTTCAAATATGTGTCACAACAATCACATGTTTACACCCACCAAGATCAGGTGTCACTGACACCAATGTGTCAATATTGTCAATATCAACCTTCGTTGACATGTCACTCGATTCAAACTTTTTACAAATTCTACCTTTGTCCATGTTACTTTTAGAAATTTATCCATGATACTTTTATAAAGTAATGTTACTTTTACTATTGTTTAGCAGCAAAGGAAAATATTATTAAACACAGAAAGACAAGGGGCTTACACAAGTCATTAGCAGACCAAAAGACAAAATGCAACAGGAAAAGGGTTTCAACAGCAGAACCCAGAAAGAAGAAAATAATAAGAATAGGGAAAGAAAAATTAAAAGGCAAGGATGTTGGAGAGTGGAGACAGGCAAGGAGGAGCCTTGCCCACTCCCACAGCAATCCTCAGTCACAAGTGACTCAATCCAAGTGATAATCTCTGCATCCAGTAAGATGCTGAGTCCTCCAGGACCTTGTCTTTTCTAGACACTACATTCAATTTAAAGTACTTCTCATCATGACCTGTGTTTTGAAACACCCGAATGTCATCTCAGCCACCCTCAACACCATACCACAAGGGCAAAGGGACGCCACACAAAAAAAAGGTGGGGGTGGGGTGGGGTTGTGGGACGCCACAACTTCATAACAAGTAGACATTTATAACTCAATTGTATGCTAATGTATTATTTTTTAAATGCTAATGATCTTACATATCAATCATACCTTTGAATCCTCAAAGTGCCTATGCTCTGCTAAGGCATTTGTGCTAGCAATGGTAAAGTAAAGACTATTTAAATGTCCAATATATCTCTCCCTGAACAGACAAATGAAAGCTAGTGGCAGTTCTGTCGAACATGAGAACCCCTTCACACTTCAAATCATTCCTTCCACCATGAATTGGTAATGCAAATGTGACACAAAAGTATTAACAAAGCTTAAGACTAAATTAAATAGTGACACTGTAAAGAGAGTTACCTTTCATTAATGCTGTAACTTTTTGCACCCCACCGTAATAGCTAAAAATTCTGCAGTTGTGCATCGAACGGATCACAATAGTCACAGCACTCAAAACATGGAATGCTTCATCACCTAACCTCAGGCCCAATGATGGTTCCAGGTAATTCCTGGAAGTAAATGAAGCTTTGTCGTTTGCTGGTTAAAAAGGCAAATAAAAAAGCTCTCTCGGTCAATATTGAAGCATTTAACAAATATCTCACGTAATTGAGCATCATTTTTTGTGTTAAAACACATGTAATTGACTATCATTGCATCTAATCTCCTATTTCTTTATTGGGGGTGCAAGTACAGTTTGTCTTCCTCTAGAGTTCATGCTGACTAAGTGCTACTGAAACATTTCTCATACATTTAAAAAACAATAACATTGTCCATTAATTGTCCATTATTATGATAGAGCACCATTATGCACACTTTAAGATTGACTATTGTTATGGTGCAATTGGTAACTAGTTATCCACTACTTCCAGGAAATGTCATTCTTTGTAATGCATCAATCACTCGGAAAGCATTAAATTTTGGATTGGGTGAAAGAATCACAGATTTGTACTCTGCCACAAGGTTGTGCAAGGTAGATTGCAATGAGTGATGAATATGACCTTATAAATTCCTTGCATACAACCTTTTCAAGGAGCAATGTCTAGTGGGTGGCATTGTTACACAACAAAAGTGCACTGTAGATGATCATTCCCAAAAACAACCAGGAGATATATATACCTAAATGAAAAGTATAATGCTAAAAAGCCGTTGGCAAGGAGGATTCCAGGTTATTCAACAGGATTTAGGCACTTGCAGCATTCTAGGCAAATGAATTCACTCAATTTGTTGTGTTTGAATCAAGAAAACTGAAAACAGTAACAGTGAATGCTGTGTCCAGAGGCATGTCCACTTTCAAAAACAAGCTATAACAAAGGGACTCTATTTCTTCATGGATATTCAATGCATGTCTAAATGATCTAACCTTGACATCTATATGCAACAAAGTACGGATGGTGGCAAGGCTGGAAGTTTGCCACAACATGCCTCATACTTCATTGCAATATGTAGAGTTATTTCTGTGCAAGAACAAAACAGGTCCTTAGAGGCTTAGAGCTTTCTTAGGAGGTCTACTTCTGGAAAATAACCATCTTGTTCAACTTTCTCAGTCAATGCAAGATTGAGACTTCCTATTAGATATATATTCAGTTACCATTAAGATTCGAGAAACCTACAATAAAAGATTGTGAGACAGGGAAAATCATCACATTAGTTTTGGAGGTGAGCAGGTGATACAGAAGGGTTTGTTCTCTGGCTTCTTTTCACTTGTCAATTTTTCCTCTTAAAGGAGAAATCTTACAAGAGTAGGAATTTCAATAAATATTTTATTAAGGAAATGGTCATGGAAATGATGAGAAGGATACTAAACTCAAATCATTAGTTGAATATGATACACTATCAATAAGAAAGTTTCCACAGAAGGGACATGTTTTTCAACCTTTCAGAAGTATATTTATGAATTGGAAAGCCTTTTTCAAGGGTCAATCAATTAAAATTGGAAATAGAGAATGCACTGCCTTGGACTAAAGTGTGGTCTCTGTCATGTATCTTTCCATTTATTTTCTCCCTTCTAATGGATAAGGACAAGTGGAGCAGCAGCCAGCAGCAGATGAATGGAAAGAAGGAAGATCTGGAAGATAAATTTTGAGAGGAAAAGTTGGTAACGTGGTGTTTGATATTGAAATTACTTCATTCATGATGCCCATCGGTAGAGAGTGAAAGCTTGTGGTGGATCCCTGCATAAGATGGTATATTGAGTGCCAAAGAACTTAAATGATGATTTCTCATTCAGATCTAGTGACAACCATTTCCCAAAAGAAAATTGAAGATGCTGACCCAGTTTGTGGTTGTGATTATGTATCAAGAAGCCAACTTATATTCTTTCATAATTCAGGAGCCAAAAATCACTACTGAAAAAGTGTTCATCCTAGTTTGGGAAGTTAGGTTGAGCGATTCATTAAAGCAGGATGGCTATTATAGTAGATTTTAGATTTGTTGATCTGTTACAAGCCATCACCATGCCCTGGCCACCAAAGAAGAACATGATGAAGCTCTCAGCCCCCACAACAATGTTGTCGCAAACCCTCAACCACACTTATCTCAGCAGCACCAAAGCAGCCTTGGCAGCCACCAAAGTTCCAACCAAGTTGAAAGGGAGACCCTAGAACAAGGCCACCTGGATGTCATACATATCACACCTTTACTGAGATGTCCCTGATTAAAAATCTTTGAGAAAAGGTTGTCACAAGGAGGGGACAATGTTATAACCCCGAAGAGAGGCACAAAAGGCCTGGCAATCGTAACAGACTCTGTGAGTGCCACCAGCATAGCCACAGCCTTAGCAATAACCACAGCCAGAGAAGCATCACCATGATCAGCAATTGATCACAGCACCTGCAGGAGCTGTCAGGTGGCTGCTAGGCACAGTTTCCTGCTGCAGGAAGATGAAAGTGTCATCACATAGGCGCCCACTTCATAATAGCAGTTACCTCATAATAGGATATAAGTAGTGCATTAGTCTCTTTTATTTCCACCATTAAATCTTATGTTTTTCATTACCGCCATAGGATTGAGGGTGTCAATGGGTAAGATATGTATAACATAATGCTTTATCATTATCTTTTAAACAACCTTACACATATCCTTTTATTATTCATTTAGAATAGTCTTACCCATATCCATTTCTTACCCATGAAAATGAACGGGTAATGGATGATAAATGGATAAATATAAACAAACACTTAACCATCCATTACAAATGCATAAACAAACATAAAAATCAAACCAACTCATACATAACATTTGGCAAATACAGTTATACAAGAAGAAGAAAAAGTCTCACAAGGAACAATATAAATTAGAAAAATATAGAAATATATAGTAATCATTGATTGATCCAATTAATGCAGCAATCACATTCATTGCTTTTAGCATTATCAACAATGATGCTAAAGACTATTGAATCAAGGTTTCAGGCTTTCAGAAATGGTTTTTCCCAAGTAGTACTTGTAATTTCATCACCACAATGTAAGTAAACTGGGGTGTGGTGTGTGGAGGGAGAGACAGGCCACAAGAAAGAGAGGGTTTTCATTTTACGATTTTGATTTTTATAATAAAAAATACGTAGGATATTGGGTTGGACATTTTCTTTTGGGATTTGATATTGGTTGTAAATTTGTAATGAATCTAATGATATATTTTCAATTAATGTTATAAATTGTAATGTTAAAATATTAGATATTAAGATAAATTATCAATATTATTTAATTTATACGAATATATTCAAATATATTATTTATTTTAAATGCATAAAGAAGATAAAGCAGGTAGCATAATGCATTATCCTTGTCCTATCATCAAGATACATGGATAATTTGTTTTATCCGTATCCTACCCATTTAATAAATTGTTAATTTTCTTTACCCATATCCTTTAAATAAAGTGTGTGATAGGTAGGGTAATGGATAAAAAGATAAAATTCACCTCTATGTAGGAACATCCCCATGCATGTAATTAGCTATTTATAGCCCTCCTACCATAGTGAATGGCATATAGCCAGTGCATTTATCCTTTTCCTTCTCTGACTTCCTACTTCCTTTCCCAATATCTCTCTCTCTCTCCCTCTCTGTTCTCTCTCTATCTTATCCCTCTCTCAAACATCACATGATCAGAATCTCCCCAGTCCCCACCTGCTCTCCCTCCACTCCCTCATGACCAATTGACTACAGCAATCCCAACACACAACCCCTATAACATCATCATTGTGGTGCAATCCAAAAACATACACACAAAAGCCCCACTAAGATCCTGAACCAAGCATCATTGTTGTGTGCAATCCATAAAACATACAACTTCAAGGAAATTATCGAGGACATCCTTCAACTTTCCCTAATAAGATAGAAATTACCTAATGATTGCCATGCAAGGGCAAAGTATCAAGTATAATATTCAAACTGCAGACAAAAAAGGGGCAAAATAATCAAAAGAAAACAGGAAAAATGTATGACAAATAAAGCTTTGGGAAGTGTGAATAATACATGTGAAGATGTTTGCAATGGTCAGCAATTAAAAGAAAAAACGCACATCCACATCAATTAGATATCATCAAATGGAAAGACAACCATCAAAGACAACAATCATCCTTGTCTTTCATAAGAGAATTTCTGATTGACAAAAAATCCCTGAGAATATATTAACAGTGGAAAAAGTGGAATACACAACAAAAGAAAGGTAACTTACACTCTGTAACAAGAGCAGTGATTCGAGCAATCTCTTGAACAAGAATAAGTATAACTTCTGATGGATGTCCAAATGAGCAACCTTTAACAACATTATTTGACCCCAATGAATTCTCTGGAGCGGCATAGGTAGAAAAAGAATCAACCGGTAAATGAACATTCTGTACAGGTTCCCAATTCTCGTATGCTTGTACAAAGTGAGCAAGGAAAGCTTCCAATAACTTTCGTTTTTCACTCTAATGGTACAAAAGAAGAAAAAAGTAAACATTGGGAAAATGTTGACATTGTGGTTAGCAATCAAGATAATGATGCTAAAGGAGTAAAGGACCAAGAATAGCACAAAATCCAAGAACCCAACAAACAATACAGAATGAGTGACTATGATAACTGCAAGTATGCTCATGAATGAAGTGAGAAAATGTTTCTAAAGTGTAATATGATAAGAGAATATCCTTAAAATTAAAATTAAAATTATATACAACTATTATTCACGTGGTTATACTTTATGATTCAAAATAATTAGTTGCAAAGCATGATGATATGCTAAAAGTTAACATTGCAAAGATGCAAATAATTAAATGAATGAATAGTAATACTATAAAGGATAAGTTAAAAAATGATTTTATCAGGAATAAAGTAAGTGTTGTATCAATTAAAGATAAGAAAAGAGAAATTCGGTTTAAATGGTTTGGTCATATCTATAAAATTTAAAGGATGCATTAGTTATACAAGGAGAATTAATTAGTGTAGAAGAAACTAAAAGAAGGAAAGGTTTAAAACTAATTAGATAAGAATTAGACGAGGAAGTCTAGCTCTTATAAAGGATGGAAAGGGACGAATAGATGCAGACAAAGGCAGATAGGAGAGAGGTTACTGCCTAAAGAAAGGGACCACAAGACATCTTTTTCCCACAAGTATGTGAATGATCGTAAGAGAATTAATTTGATATCAAACATTAAAGTGCAACAAATCACCTTCTAAAAGGAGGAAAAAGAGCATTGTCAACGACATCAAATTATTGATCCCCTTCCATGGGAGTTCTAGAAGGAGCAAAAGGTGCTCATGTGAATCACTTCAAAGTGCTATCTCAGATATTATAATGATAGATTGGAGAAGGACATGATAAAATCTCCAATTTCTAACTATATTTTCCATCTTTTGGCATGTGAAAAATTGCACCACATTTTTCCTATCACACATAGAAGTCCATGCCTACCAAAAGAGCTCCATACTCAGTCAACCCACAACATCTCAAATGACGTGATTATAATACCATCTTACAAGGAAAAAACTATAAGTAAAGGCCACCAACTAATTAATCCTTGGAAGATAGGTTAACCACTACAGTGAAACGAGCTTTCAGGAAATGAGGTCAAGAAAGCAAAAACGGATGTGCCCTCACAGATTTTGTTTCTTGGAATTGAATTGCTCTTGAAAAAAAATGTTTATGGTGGATCAGTGGAATCACTTTTTGAACGGAATTATTTTTGGAGGTACAATTTTTTCTCTTATTATCAGTGCACATTAAACAACAATAACCATCACAATTATGATATATACAACAGGCACTTAACGTAACAAAAAAATAAAGAAATGATCAATAGTTTATCTTTTGCAGATGCCAAATACCTACAACTTTAAAACATTATTTGCATAAAATATTTTTTCAATTTGCAGTAAAATAATGCCTAAGGGTGTATAAAAAAACAAAAAATAGAAAAAAGAATGATTTAAAAATAAAGCATGCAGGAGTGCATCAAAACAAAGGATGAGGGGTTGAGAGATAGAAATGCATGGACACCTTATCAATAGTGCCATCATATCTCTGCCATAGGATTTTCAATTCCCCTTCCACGCCAACTTCCCTAGGTAACAAAATAAACAAAATGATAGATAAAAAGATCTGCATTAAGTCTAATGCAACTATCTTATAATCCAATGTAAAACAAGTTTAGCTATTACATAAGGATTCAAAGAATTTTACCGTATAAAATTATAAATTGCAGTATTTATAGTTACTTGTGCACAGCATAGAAGAAGTAGCACTTGTTCTACCCAAATTATATGTCATTTTAGTGGTCATTCCATGAAAAGTTATCCTATTTAATTAATTAATTTAGGTACAGTTCCTTGGGACAATCTTTGCACAAATTAGTTTTTCTAGAAAAGCTGAATCATACAAAACATGTAACAGTTACCATAAGTAACCAAATAGCTGCTTAGATTATGCATAACAGAGGCACATACACATACGTATACAGTTAGACAGTTGTTTTATGGAATACCCCCTCAATCCAATAAATCAGATAAATATGGAATTAAAAAGTCAACCACCAAGAATCATAAAACTCACTCAAAAAGAACTTGCAGAGATGGAGCTGATAGTTTCTCTGCCCGCGACCACAAAGTGTTCTCTCCTACTTGGCCACTGCTAGATGATCTCCGTAGAAGATCAGCAACACCCTTGACAATGTTCATACTTCTTCAATCAAGTTATGAGACACCGATAATCTTGAGGTAATAAACCATGATGCAGCAAATAATTTCCACTTCATAGCTCAAACTTCCAACAAATTATGTTTGCTAAGAAATGGAAAAATTCATTATCCTGTTCAATGGAACAACAAAAAGAACAGAAAAAAATCTTTACAATGAGTGGTATTTTTAATTGCCAAACTCCAGCGGATAAAGCTCCCAATTCAATGCAACCATGAGATTATTCAGCCTCTTTAGTGGAAATCTAAAAGCACCTCAAACAAAAAAATAAATGTTCTCGCTAATCAAACATAACTGACAAATAATATGTAATATAAAGGTTTCCCCCAATCATTACTGATAAAATTCAAATTTGTTAATGAATGCATTGAAAATCCAACAACACCACGTACAAAAATTACAACAAATTAAAAACATGATCCAAATTACTAATCAATTTCAATTCTCCTAAGTTTCAGTAACGCAAAATTGCGATTAATCCTCGTTATAAATTTTCATTCAAGGAAAAAATCGTCATCCAAACAGCAACAACCAACAAGAACAAGAACACGACACTTAGATTTTTGGAAGGAGAAGAAGCTCAACAACACAAATCATGAAGCTTAGCTTTTTTTCCTTCTTTCTGATCGTTAAAACAAACCTAGAAAAGCGTTACCGTCCCGCAGAACTACTTTGTAGAGGGAGGCGGTAGGGGTGAGAACGAGGAAGACGGCACTAAAGGCCGCTCCAGAGGAAACCGACGATTAAGAGAGAGAGGACGGCATCGAAGTAGGCGACGAGGGAGGAGAGAGAAGATCCGAAGCGCGAAGTGGCGGGGAAGGCCCGGAAGGGCGGGTAGAGAAGTGATGCAGGGGCGGGAGAAGGAGGCGAGGTCCGTAGTGTTGCGGTGACGGCACCCGCTACGTCGACCGTGGGGTAGATCTGATGACCAAACCGGCGGAGTTTTTTCTTTTTGAAGCTCAAGCTCGTGGAAATTTTGTTATTGGGTTTCTGGAGAATGTATCACGTCCGTGCATTAATCATTAATTGATCGTCGATTTGCATTGAAGACATTAAATTAATGTATAATTATTTAAGAATTAAAATTTATAATTTTTTAAGAAATTATATGATCTTAAATATTTTAAATTTAATTATTTAATGTAAGATGTTAAATTATTTGATAAATATTACTGTATATCATTATAGTGTAGCTTTGTAAAGTAAATAGTAGAAATGTACTGTAAAAACTCATAAAGAAATACGTTAATTATGTTAAATAATTACGTTAATTAGCATATTTTTCATTATATTGTCATATTTATTCTTCTATAGTTGAGTGAAATTATGATCCACGATTGCCTGGAGATATTTTAAATTCGATACATATACACACACATTTTAATTTTATATTGTATGTGATTAATTGGTCCAATGATAGTTGATCATTCTCTTGAAATTTCTTGTCATAAGAGACTTCCACCTTTGTAAAGAGCCATAAAATGTCTCTTCTCCGTGTGTCATTCAGAAACGGAGGGTTTGCAAGCGGTGTAGATATGACCGAATCAATAAAGCTTTTAAAGTGTTGTAAGGTCCTTTTTCAATAGACAAAGAGTCATTATTACTGATATTATAGATACGTTTCTTTCATGTAACTCTAACTTTCGATGTTGTGAAAGGTTAAGAATGAGAATTATTTCAAACAAATAGCATGACTCTACGTACTGTCAAGCATTGGAGTTCAATTTTCAACGTAAAAGTATAAAGTTATTGAAGCTACAAATTAACAAATATACCCTAAATTATTTCACATCAATGTTTAGATAATAGGACTTTTTGCCTAGCTAGAAAGAGGTTTTAGGCTAATAATGATAATTTAAAATTTTCACATTAATTATGATGACAAAAAATTAAGCCTAATTACAATAAGATGATAATTAAGCTAAAATAAAACTATTTTAGATGAAGAGACAAGGGATAATATAATGTAATAATCTACCAAAATTTTTCGGTTATTTACCTCCTGTGTATATCTTCGAAGTTCTACACATGATATATAATCTATACCAGTGTACGTATCAACAACTTTTAACGTGGAGCAATACAAATAGTTGAGTGTTTTCAATAGAGTTGAGATTATATAAGATAAAATTATTCAGTTATTCTTACTTCTAACTTTCAACCTTACTTGATATTTACATTTTTCAATTCACTTATTTCACCGTTAAAATTACTTTTTCATTTTCTCTCAACTGAAAATTATTTTTTCTTATTTTCAAAATAAGATAGTGAAATTGGTAAACACACTTGAAGTGTATATTGTTGATAAAGTGTGCGATTTATAATGATAATAATTTTTATCATAGAATGTATGTTAAAATTATTTAATAAACATACTTTATGCTATAAAAATATATAATAATTACTGCAGTCCATAATGTTAAAGATATCGACTTTCACGTAGAAAAAACTACGTGAATATTACAATTAGATGACATAGAATATACGTTTTTGATTTAAAGATATTAAAATCGGTCGATTTCTATTAATTTTCAACTATCGACTTTCAAATCCAGAAAATCTTAACAAATAAAATTTAAATTTTAGTTTATAGAAGATTATACCACGAATGAACTGCCTATATAATTATTTTTATTTTAAAAAATAAAATACATAAAATTGTAAGTATAATCCATGCAAACTTCAAAAATGAAAACTACAAAAAAAAACCTCCATTATTTCATAGAAACCACATCTGGAAAACAGGAATTGGTCCATCGGCGGGCGACCAAGTGTTACAGTTTCGCATGCTTCTTCAATGCTCGATCGGCATGCTTGGCGTCCTCCGGCACTGGGAGCGTCGCGAAAATGGTGACTCTGGACGAGGAAACTAAGAACTCCGCCGCCGAGGTTGAGGGATCAATCTTCCACAGCTGCACGTCCCACACCTGCCTCCGGCAGACCGACCGTCAGGACATGATCAATTAATGATTGGATCCCTAAGGCTTGGGAATCAGATGACTATGATATTTGAGTCCCCCGAAATCACATACTTGTTCGATGGATCAATCACCACTTGGGCCCCAAAATATTTGAGGGAGAGGAACAGGGCCGCCACCTACCCCCGAAAGAAAGGTGAAGAAACCCTAAAGGCTAAAGCTTTAATCGATGGAGGGAGGACGATACCTGAACCGTTCTCCCGACGCGGAATGGTCCCGACGGTGCCACCTCGACCGGTCTTGCTTCCGCCAACACTTTGTCACCGATCTTCGCCGCCTTGTGGTGGTTGATGCTGAGCTGAATCCCGGCTACCCGCTTGAAGCCCGAGCTAAGGTGCGCGCCGACGCTCGCCAACGACTCCGATATCAAGGCCGACACACCCCCGTGCAGCACCCCAAACGGCTGAACACTTCAACAACATCACATTAAAATCATGGGACTTCATCCACAACCAATTGTCTTGCCCTTTTTTTCCGGAATGCATGCATTACTTCATATTCCTTTTTTTGTCTTCGATTTTGGTTTAATCTTTGAAAAGAATAGGAACCAACCAATAGCCTACTAACCTGGGTGTTTGTCACGGTGACCGTGAGACGGCCGTTGACGAGGGAGGGAGAAACAACATCCAACTCGAACCCAACGAGCTGGAGCGGCTTGTCGATCTCCGCCGTCTTGGACGAGATGGAACGGGCCATCCCGAAAACCGTGGTTTCCCCTGTCCCTGTCCAGTCGTCTGGAGGTGCAGCGAAAATTGGGAAAAAAGGTCAAGGCCGCAGGCAGCACTGTTGTGCTTGTTTAAACGAGAAAACTAGTTTTCGTTATTTTTTCACTTTTTAAATGTGAAAAAAATAAAATTTTTTAAAATAATTTTGATATAAAAGAAATAAAAATAATAATTTTAATAATAAAATAAATAGAATGAAAAATATAAATATCATTATAAAATTAAAAAGAGTGGAAAAAGTACGAAACTTAAGTACAGTTTACCTTATTTTAAAAGTATACGATTAAAATAGTTTAATATAATTTTTTTATAAAATATTAAAATTATTTAATAAATATTATTATAAAATAATATAATATATGGTAAATGCATATTTAAAAATCACACTTATAATGCATATTCAAAATTAATTTTTACAATTGATTAAAATGAAATATTAGTAAATAAGGTTTTTTTTCTAACATTTGTATAAAATAATCATACTATCCGAATAAGTCGAAAAATTCCACATGATGATTGGTAAAATAGATTGTTGATGGAATCAAATAGTTTGTTGTTTTTCTATACGAATAATGTTTTATTTTTGTCAATTTTTATCTAATGTTTCACAAATTTGACGAGAAATCAAAAAAATTAAAAAATCTGAGAAAATTGGTAAAATCCACTTGGTTAATGGTTATTACGAATTTGTATTTTTTTGAATTACGATGAATTTGTTAAAAAATCTACAACAGCGCAGATTGATTGAAAGTCAAGATAGATGAAGGTGGACGTGGTAATTCCACGAGCCATTGTAGGGATCAGGTGGTGGCAAAAGATTTTAATTTGTCTGAGGTGAAGAAGAATTTACGGTATTGTCTAGAAATGAAAAATTTTAACTTTATATACATTTTTATATATCATTATTATTATGTAAATTTTTATACATAAATTTGTATATTACAATTTATTATACAATTTTATTACTATTTTTAAAATTACTTTCAATGCCAACTCTCTAAATTGTTGAAATTAATTCTACAATCAATAAAGTCAAAAACAAATGAACCATGTACTCCATTTGATAAATCCAACTTCAAACTTTAGTGAAGTGTTGCGTTGAAAGAAAAGAAAAAAATCAAAATTAAACTTTACAGTATTTGAAATTTGATCCAGCAGACACCTTTTTTTCTACGTTCTACCATACTTTGTCTTCGTTTGTGCCATTGTGTGGGTGTTTTTTATGCGTTCAGGAAACGTTGCCGTCACCATTGATTATTTTGAACAATGTATAGGTATTAAATGAATAAAAATTTAAATTAAAAATAAGCTTGAGAAACTTCACAAATATGGAAGATTTTGTATTACTTTTAATAGGTAATTATACTTTTGTAGTAGATGTGTGGTTTTTATATTTTATAACTTTCATATGTGGTTTATAAATTTACACATATTTTTATCATACAATGTGAACTAAGTTGTGAAAGATTTAGATACAAATGATTAAATTTTTTAGATAAATTGGTTGTATTATTTGACAAAAGCGTGACAATTGGATCTAATACATATATAGCTAAATCTACATCAAATTGTATAAGTCATGTGAATACCTTGTTCAATAAAAATGAAGGAGAACATGTGTCTCGTAAGTTTTCCAAACGACAGGTTAAAATAAGAAAGTCAACGAAAGGAATATTAACTTGTTTGAAACATTCATATGATCTATCAAGGGACAAAGATAATGATTATGACAATGAGGTAGATATAAACCTGTGATAATTTATAAGAGAATTGTAACTGCAAAATAGGTCTACCTCATTGGAAAAGTGTACAAAACTTTTGTGACAAAATGAAATAGCTAAGAGATTTAGGTTATAGATCATTGTCATGTGCAAATTTGAGAAACAATCAATAAGAAAGTTATTTAGTAAAATGGAATCCTCACAACAACAACATCAATATCAATGGTTAGAAATGTAAATTAAGTCATTCATTCATCCATGTCCCTATAGAAAATTATTAACATGCATTGGTTCATTATGTCTGTGATACATTAACCTATGTTTTCTGGAGCTCTATTATTAAGTATGTATACTGTTATGAATTTATCTATCTATGGATATTGCATTCATGAAGTTTATAGTTGTGTATGAACTTTTATTTAATGAAGTATGTCACTTTTGTTTCCATCTTCAAGTTATGTTTTGAATTGTTACAAAGGTAAATTGTTAGAATGTAATGTATCATTTGGATTAAATGGAATATTGCATATTTGATTAGTAACGAATTTTATACAATTTTAATTATTTTCAGTTTCAATTTCAACATAAAAGTTACAAACAAATGATACCTTTAAATAAATGAAATTAGAAATAAGATAATAATAAATGTAAAATTAGATATAAGAATATTTCCCACACAGTTGAAATCATATTTTATGGTGTTATTCATGATAAATCTTAATTTCATTAAATTGTGAAAAAGTATGCTAAAAATGGTAGATCCAATAACACGATTAGCTGATATGATAAGCATGCTACATGACTCGATTACCGGGATTAAGATAAGAGTCAAAGGATTTAAGAGAAACAATTTTTATAGGCTGTCGATGGGTTGAACACACTGGAGTACTAGATGACGTGTTTTTCAAACTTTTTGTAGTTATAAGTAAGCTGGTTTTAGAATAATTAAATTTCTTCAACCTACAAATTATAACTACTTCGCGAAACTTTCTACGGAAGAGAAACTCCCAGTCACCCCCACCAGTCCCTCCATATAAATGATATCATTTAGATCATACTTAGTGAAACTCACTAATATTTAAATGATAATACAACATTCATTTCCTATTCGACTGATACAGTAAACAATAAGATATAAACACCAACCAAGACGCGAATCCATGCCCAACCCAAAATCCATCAACTATTGCCTACGATATATCAAAGAACTAAGAGCATTGCAAGAGTAGTGTGATTTTTTATCAGAAATATTCGAGCTATCCATATTTACATAACCAGATAAACAAACTCATTTTCTAAATCACATGTATTAAATTTAATACAAGAAAGAAACGAGACAGAATTAAAATCCAGCATCTGCAAGCTGAAGGCACTCAATTAGACATTTCAACTGAAACAGCAGAGCAAATCCAGCCTTCATATATGAATGATTTCTGTCACATTCACAAGTGACGATAGAATTGGGAGACTTTGACAAGGTATGAAAGTAAGAAATGCATGGTTCTAAAACCAATCTATCTAAATACATATATAATGAAAAAAAAAGGAGAATCGACTGCGGTGTACACCTGAACCGCCGTCCCATAGCTGAAAATAAGCAGTACAATCAACATGTATATTCTATAGAAACTTACAATTGAACCTACCAAGTGAAAGAAAAATATATTGAACATAATAATTCTTGATGACGATCCTAACATCTAACACCTCAGATTTAATCACACATTGTTTAAATTAAAGAAGTTGATGGCCAAAAGATAATCAGGATAAACTTCAATTTTAACATCATAGCTCTGGCTGTTGCAGCTATAAGGTGATACGTGATATATGTCACTCAGGCCTAGGCCATTAAAATAGAAAGGAGCATAGTGTAGTTTTTCTTTGATAATGGTAAATTTGGTTGATACTGGAATTGAGGCTGTCAAAACAACCGCCAGAGGCACATTTGAGCTCTTGCATTCAAAGGAAAGGGAATGCATAATAGTTTAGAAAAAACCAAAACAGATGCCTTGAATGAGTTGTAAATGAGGGATAGTAATCATATACACAACAATTAAAATGTAGAACACGCCAGTAACTTGAACTTATTCCAAAAGAAAAGATGAAACGATAAAAGTATTGAAGCATTGCAATGTTTGACTCGTTGACTGTGAAAACCCAATCCCAACAGGGGGAAACGGACATTGAATAAAAGGAGATACTGTCATAGGTTAAGCATCTGAATGAGTTCAGTTCAGTTGAATTCAGATCAACACATCTTAATGTTGATTAAGGTTTTTCTTCAACAGTTACAATGCATGAGAAACTACACTAGCTATGAAGTACAATATACGAACAACTTTATTTAAAGGTCTTGGCACTATTTTTATGTGGTGATCAGAACTAAGTCCCACCCACTTGGAATGATTTGGCACAATTTTTATGCGGTAAATGAGAGCATATTCTACCACTGAGAGTTCAAAACGGAAAATGATAGTTGGCAAGCCGTAAAATAATATAAATAACAAGATTAAATGAACATAATTTCATAAATAAAATTAAAAATAAAACTTACACATTCAGCACAAAAGTGAGAGGCAGTGAGAACAAAGAAGCACTCAAATTTTTGTTTTTGAAAGAAGAAGCTCTCGAGTTAATACAAAGTTAAGTACCAAATAACGAATGTGACATCATACGGTTCATTATGACATAGCTGATGTGTAAGAGAATGTTAATGTTTGTAAATAGGGTTTGCCAATCAATATGTTAAGAACTAGATACATGATCAATACCACCATACTCAATTTGAGCATGATGTTCAATGAAAATTGTGAAAATTCATGGTGAAAAAATGTTACCATTTTCTATTCCAAAGTAGATAATTTATCACCAGTAGTCATTACAACTGCATACCCCATCTTGCATGTGGTGGAACCTCTTCACATCCCGAACTATGAATAGACGGCCCGTGAGCTTGGACACAATTTTCAAAGCATTATGACAATCAACACATATACGAAGATTTTTGATAATTCGGATTTGGGACCGGGCAGGTGTTGTGATCAGAGAAAAGGCTGTGGCTAGTTTCTCGCTGTGGTAAAGCAAAGCCTCCTCCTTTGATTCTTGGTCAACATCATGAAGAACAAATCTCGTCTCTGGAACATAACCAGCCTCTCGCATTTGTGCAGCCATACAATGTATTTGAGCGTATATCTTGTCTCTTTGAGGGTGTGACCTATCTCCAGCCCGATATTCATACATACTTCTGCCACCAGAAGGTTGTGATTTCTTCCTTTCCTTTTTCACCACAAGGTCAGAAGCTTTTACAGGAACAAGACCAGACTTAGAATCATGTGTCAGCCTAGAAGAATCAATACCTTCAACAATCTCAGCACAACGATCTCCCAGATCCACATTCCCATGAACCCTGCAATGATTCATTAACACCTCCCATGCACAAATAGAAGGCTCAAATGGCAACATTTCAATATACTCTAATGCTTCATCTAAATGACCAGCTTCTCCAAGCATATCAACGACACCAACATAATGTTCCATTGCAGGGACAATGCCATATTCCTTGCTCATCGACTCAAAATGTAGCATACCTTCATTAACTGCCCCTAAGACACCACAAGCACAAAAGACAGTGACAAACACACCACTATCAGGAACCATGCCTCTTTGCTTGAATTGAATAAATAAATCAATTGCATCCTCTCCAAGTCCATTATTTGCAAAGCCTGTAATCATGGTATCCCATGACGTCAGATTTCTTGCAGGCATTGTCTCAAACAGCTTACAAGCATCTTCCATTGAACCACACCTAGCATACATGTCCAGTATCTTATTGCAAACATTAATCTCAACTTGTTGCATAACTCTAAAAACATGTTCATGTAGGGTCCTTGCCTCTTCTAAAGATTTAGTGTCCCCACATATCTGAAACAACTGGAAGTATCTAGGAAGATCAATTGCAATACCTTGTTTCTCAAGTAAGTCCAGAACTTTCACAGCTTCATCCATTTCTCCTTTCTTGCATAAGACGTCCAGCTCATCAACGGTGCCCCTGTACCCAACGTCATCTGCATCTTCAATCAATGGCTTGTTTTCAGTATCAGTGTCCATGAGTGAAAGACTTGGTTGAGCGCCATTTTCTCTATAATACTCTCTCGACCTGTTTTGGTCCTCTGTGAAATTTCCCAAGTATCCATTAGTTTTCTTGCGATAATCACTTTGATTATAAGAAATTTCTGATGTTTGCTGCACATCTACTCTAAAGTTCCCAATAGCATTTGTGGCTGTGGAATGTCCTCCAATTGTTGGTTGGAACTCATGAGGCTTGTCTTTGCATGATCCATCAGATCTCTGATGAAATTCCACAGGACTATAAATAGCTTCATTAGCTTGCCGAAAATATCTGTCTCCTGAGTATTCGAGTGGCTTCTCAGCTTCAAAACCATTCAGCCTCTGTTGACACTCCATTGAATTTTGAAAAGCACGTGGCTGCTGGTGAAAAGACTCACTTGGGTGTGCTCTGTGATTGAAGTTTTGCTTTTGACCAGATCCGCACCAATCCCCAACCATGCCATGGTGAAAGTCCGGATGATCTTCAGTACAATGTCCATTTTGCCACCGGTGATGGCCCATTTGATGCCCAGATACTTGTGGCGTTTGCTGTCTCTCCCCTCTCCTCTCCATTATATCATTTCTAATTGCACCTTGAGCGGACTCATATCCAGTATTAACTTCATGCGGCATTCCCCTAGTTCCTGCACATGGGTAGGGAGCTTGATTCCAATTCGACGATTCGTACCCTCCTCGCTCGTATTCTCGTGGCATTTGTCCCAAATCGGCCGCTTTCCCCACGTAATCCCCATTGGGTGTTTCCCCTTGATAGAATCCATCCGATCTTCTCACTCGACATTCTCCTCCGGCAGCCCTTTCCTGCCCGTCGGCCTGGCGTTGTTGGCCAAACAGCCCACAGGGATTCCCATCACGGTGGTGCTCGTCGTTGGGGCCCAGAGGAGAGTCTATATTTCTCTCGATGACCGTGCTCAGGCCCGTCGACAAAGTAAGGCTTTCGATGCCATAAACGACGTTTTCATGCGCAGAACATCTCTTGGTAGTGGAGTATAGAGGAAAGCAACGAGCATTCCCAGGACACAACACTGATGCAGATTTGATGGCGAGAATCGAAGCAGTCCTTCTCAACATCAGCACCAGAACTGATGGGACTCTGCAACAAAGATGGATTCGTAAAGCAAGCAACATAGCACAAGCCTAAATTTTGGAATTTTACTGCAGAAATACACTTTTCAGACAAAAAGATTGTTGATTTTTTACATTTTCTAGGCGAAATGCCGAGGAAGCACTGATCGCCGGAAAAAATCGGCGGCCACTCGGAGGAAGGGGCCGGATGGAACGGGAGAGATGTGCCTGCAATTGGGATGGCTGGGATTCTGCCCGTCGAGTTTGGGGTTTTAGCCGGTTAGGGTTTGCAAAACTCACGTAATTAGTCATCATGTGCGATATATTCCAAATGCTTTCTTAAGACATGAGAAAAAATTTAATTATGTTCAAAGATCATCATTAACACGTTTTTATAACACATGTAAACATCTATCTTATTAAAAAAAATTAAAATGTTCAAAGATCCTCCCATGTGCAAATCGAGATGTATTTTTAAAGTATTATATTGTTAATATTTTTAAAATACAAGAGAATCGAGTAGGTTAATTAAGGTAATAAAATATCTAAAAAATCAAATAATAAAAATATGAGAATTTTATGATAGCCATGCTTTACGAGACAAATCAATAACTACTAATTTATAGTTTCAAATATTATCTTAA